>BKCP01006294.1:2038738-2088930 GCA_008636005.1 Striga asiatica
AAATCCCTATTAAAATAATTTTGTTGAAAAAAAAAATGCTACATACCCCAAATTCCATTCAGCCTCAATGTAAGGTCCAATTCTTAGGGTCACCCACATACCATTCTCACCAATTGTTTTGATAAATTTCACCAAGTCATAGTTGCCTTCGAAATTGAACTGCACCAAGACAACAAAAAGTTTGATCAGCAACACTCTCATCTTTGTTCGATTTAGCTATTAGCTGACAGTAGATATTAACTGATAGCGAGCCGTAATATCTGATTTGAACATTACCAGAATTAATATTTTGGGCCAAACATATATTAAAATAAGGTTCAAGTCAGGTAATTTAACTTCAATTCGCTAACACAATAATTTTACACAAAAAAGGGGGAAAAGAAAGAAGAATAAAAATAAAGTTGGTAGCTTTTTTAATGAAGCTAACTTGATAATACATCAAAATTTACCTGCCCTTGTACAGGCTCGTGAATATTCCAAAACACATAAGTTTGTATCACGTTCAATCCACCTTCCTTAGCCTTTCTGATGAGGTCAGGCCACATCTGATAATTACCAATATACAACGATTGAAGAAAATGAGAAGAAAAAAAAAAAAAAAATCACCTTTTTTATCCATAATTTAAGGACAAAATTATGAATTTGATTTGATTAACAAACCAAACATTCATATGAACACAAACATTTTCATCACTTTTAGGGCTAAAAATAAATAAAAATAAAAATTAAAGTACCTTTGGTGTGCTACGTGGATAATGTATAGAACCAGAGAAAAGTAATTCTCGGGTCCCATTGATGATAAGAGAGCGCGAATCGTAAGTCACCACCGGTCGATTTTCGTGTTTCTTTTTACCATAAGCACTCACAAAGACTAACGAGAACAACAACAACAGCAAAAATCTATCGTTTTTCATCATTTTTAATTCTCGTGCAAAACACTCTATTTTATTTTTTTCCCTTGACTTACGATTTGAGGAGAAAAGAACGAGCCTCTTTCTTCTCTACGTAAGAGAAGGAGGTCGAACTTAGGAGAACGAACGTCGTTAAAACAACATTCATTTATACAAAAACAAATCTTAAAAACGAAAGGGTCATGACAATGTTTAGGTCCAGGAGTTGTTCTCGGGGTACATGTGTTTTTTCTCATTTTTAGTTGTTTTTATGGGCCTTTGATTTATTGATGTCTAATTTTAGAAACTTCGATAATTTGTGGTGGTACAATATTGAGTTTTTTTTTCATGTATTATAGATTTTTTTGTGCAATGTGGAGAGAAGTATGGAAGTTCAGTAAATTACGTGCAAGAATTAGTATGAAACACAAAAAAATAAAAAAAATAATAAAAAAAAAATCACAAATTATGAACACGTACATCGCACTTCTCCTGCTCGGCAACTGTCTGATACTCGCCGTTCTGTTGGACCACCGTGTACTTGGTAGGGTCACTGATGAATCTCACAGTCTTAGTGTAAAACCAATCAATTTACCCTCCTCAGCCTGTAGGAAGTGATCCACATAGGCATCTTGGAGGACATTTTTTTCTCTTTCATCGACTGAGCCCTTGGTAAAAGTCTTAGTGTAAAACCAATCAATTTAACCCTCCTCAGCCTGTAAGAAGTGATCCACATTGGCATCTTGGAGGACATTTTTTTCTCTTTCATCGACTCAGCCCTTGGTAAACTGTGAATGAAAGGCGGCTCAATCACCAAATGCTCTCCCAGTCATTCTCAGGCATGTGTGGTGTGTCTCCCATTCTTGCTTATCTCTAATCATCGAATTTTGGGGGATGGACTGTTGACACCCAAACTGACGGAGAACCTTATCAGACAAGTGGATTTCACGTATGTTCCAACAGAAGATCCACCCCTTATACATCCAAATATGTTGATCTTCTGTGCACTAATCCTGGATAGTACCATCCTCAAGGTATTGTTCATAGGGCACCCAATCGAACTGTAAAAAAAAATTGAATTAGAAATTAAGTTATAAAAAAATTAAAAATGATGCTTGCATGGCCAAATTACTCTTAAAATCATATTCTCCCAAATCTTTTGACCTACATATTAAACGTGCTTCGCACGACTTTACTTTTTTGGCTCGTTCGGACTCGTTCAAGCTCGTAATTGAGTTTCGTCTCTTCCTATATGTCGCCAACGAACCCGTCTACACAACAATAATTGCCCTGTCAATTTTTGGGTTAAATCCATTCCTAACGGAGCTAAATAATTAACAAATCACCCATTAACAAATCATCCATGGACCATCTATTTATATAATGGACGATTTGTTAATTATTTAGCCCGTGAGGAATAGAAGTAGCCCGAAAATTGACCGGGAAATCATTGTTGTGTAGCCGGTTCATTGGCGACATATAGGAAGAAGTGAAAATCAATTTCGAGCTTGGACGAGTCCGAACGGGCCTAAAAAACAAAGTCGCGCGAAACACGTTTAATGTATAGATCAAGAGCTTTGGGAGAATATGATTTCAAGAATAATTTAGTCATGCAAACATCGTTAAATAGAAAGGTTTGTTAGTTACGTATAGAAAAAAACGGAACTCAATTCCGAGTTCAGACGAGCCCAAACGAGCTCGAAACACAAAATACATACTATATATTAATTTTTTTGAAATATAAAATATATTAGCAAAATACGTTTTATTTATTATTTTTTTAAAAAACGTATTATGGTAATACGTTTTATAATGTTTTTAACATTTTACAAATATAACATTTATAAATCCATGATAAATTCAATGGATGAATTGTGATAACACTTCTAACATATTCATACAAATATTTTGAAGTATATTATCTATAAAATATTTCAACATTCTAAAAAATATTTGTAATAAATTTAAATAGTATGATATTTTTTGTAATATCTTTAGATTGTAAGTATTTTAGATAATATGAAATTTCTAAAAATATTTTTTGATATTGAAATAAAAAAATAATATTCAATGAAACTGAGAAATATATAATAAAATTAACAAATTAGTGTTGATATTGAAAAATTCAGCCCATATAAGATAAATAAAGACATCATAAGACTATGAAATCAGTGAAATTTTTATATTTCATAAATATTTATAGCTTTTATTTGTAAGAATTATCGGCAGTTATCAATTGGTAATTAATTGTTTTCAATCTAATATAAAATAATAATTGAATATAATTTATAAATTTGTTATATATGTTGGTAACATTGAAAATTTGTAAAAATTAATGTTAGATATTAGTATCTTAAAAATCCAAAATGCCTGAAAAGTATAAGAAACAATCCATCAAAAAAATAATTCATAAATAAAAAGCAATTTAAAACTAACCTTTACGAACTATATACAAAAAATTTATTAAACACGAAAGCATAAAAAATATAAAAGAAATAAAATAATTGACATGAAACTTCAAATTAATCATTTCACACCCGACTACAAACTAAAAATCAATTTACATTAAAGTCCCCACAAATCTAATACTTCATGAAAACAAACTAAAAAAAAAATACACCTAATAAAAAGTCACAATAAAACTTTTCCTACCACTACATCCTTCAAATATGTTTGTAATGCATTAAAAAAAAAAACTCTACAAATGCTGAAACAAATATTAAAAAAAAAACTACAAAATTCATTGAATCCTAACACAAGCAACTCTGCAAAAATAGATAATAATCGCAATTTATTAACCAAATGTTACAAATTTAGTATCACTTTAGGGATATCAAACTTTCCTCGTAAAGCATGGCTTGGAATGTCCAATTCTTGCCGTCGATTTCAAACCTTTGATCTCCATACGACCACGCCAACCGCACTTTGTGATCCTTCCCAAAACTCGCCATAAGAAGGATCTCATTCTTCCACAAGAATAAGGGATCCCCACATGAATCAGACGCATATCGAATCTTGAATTTCTTTGTCCACGATTCGACCACCCCATATTCTTGCATCGCCCATATATCAACGGCTACGCCACAATCGATGTACACTGCAAGAGATCCATCCAAAACTCGAAGAAGATTTCTGCTGGATGAAAACTTGAATGCCCTAGGAAACTCCATAGGACGAAACATCTCGTTGTGCATGTCGAAAGAAAGTATGAACTGTCTCCTTGGTAGTTTGTGATGGTACGAGATCCAATGGCAACGCCCATTGACCGTGGGCACAATGCCAATATTATTTACTAGTGTGGGGGGGTCGTGGGAGGTGCTTCTCCAAGTGTTGGAAGACGAGCTGTAAATTCGAGCTTTGAATAGCCTGAGTTTGTTGCGGACATGGCTTTTAGGACGGTAATATGCAATTGAAATTACCTTGTAGTCCTTGTTGTGGATTCCGAATCCGATTGCATGATTACTACATCTGTGGTATCCATAGAGTCGAGGGAAATGGCTCGGAGGGAGTAGCTTAAACTCTCTAGTCGAAGGGTTGCACAACTTAATCTTCTTGTTGTTCGAGTATTTGTAACAAACCAACCCATTGCAAGGCGTCGAGATAGCCCTTACCGAATAGGGCTTTTTTGCAATTTGTAGAGGTGGTGCAACTAAATTTAGAGATTCGTACGAATGAAGGGAAACCACCTCTGTTTCCACAGTACGAAAAATCAGAACTTGCTTATTAGCTCTCTTTAGCGAGTGATGCTTGAAATGCTTTTCAGCAAAAGATCGATTTGTGATTAAACTATTCCAGGATTTACAGACGCACTTCAGACGGGTCAATGTTTTCACGGGCAATGTAACCAAAATCTCTTCTATCATGTCTGTTTCTATTGATAGGTTAGAGCTCATCTCTTCCATTGCGTCTTCCATTGATAGCCTAAAGGCACACGGAATATCTGGAATTTAGAATCTGAAATAATCAATCTCCCTTTGGCAGCACCATAATTTAGAAATTTCAACTTAAAGGCCGTGACACGACAAACATATTGGTGACTGAATTAGTTATACTAAAAAGTTATGAATAGAAATCACATTTTTATACTAACTGTGTTTACAAATAAGTGTAACTAGTAAGTGCAACATGAGAATGAAAACAAGTGTAACAGAAGAAAAAACAGACAAGGCTTTGCTAAATCTCTCTAAATCATTCATATGTTTGAATGACACTCTAAACCATTCATATTCCTAAATCTTTGGAGACAATAAATCTTAAGAATCTGACATCAGAATATATAACAAATTTTAAAAAACTTGACTTTGAGCAGCTAGGTTTAGATCAAGCTTGGTCACCCTATATTATTCGGATTATCCTCATAAGACGCACTGTTCAAATTTATATTTTTGGCACCACATATCTCAACAAAAATCTGACCAACTTAAAGATAACCTCTACACAAAAAAAATTCAATCAAAATAAAGAAAACACAAATATAAACAGCTCGTACACCTTTTTCGCAGATAGCCTCAAAATCAATCCGATTTGAACAAATAAACTTAAACACTCACAACAATTACCTGATTTGAAGCGGAGACGAGGTGTGCTAGGCTAAATTGGTTGTGAAGCTTCGACGGGTCAATCTAGGGCAAAGGCGCGGCGTCCGGGTTAAAAACCCGTATGTGAGAATCGGTCGAGCTTGGGCTGGGCTTAGGCTGATGTCTTAGAGGCCCGCTATAGGCTGGGCTTACGCTTAGAGTCTCCTAGCCAAGCGCGGGCCATCAGGCTGATGATTTAGGGCCAATTAACATACCTCTATATACTTCTTAAAATATTTTTTACATTATTCTACTACTTTTTGAGTTTTCCGATTTTATTCCTTCGTATATTCCATTCTGCACGCCTTTAGAAACCCTTTTTGGCTCTATTGGTTCTACGTCTTTTTTTCTTTTTTNCTCGAACAAGATCGTCTATTGTAAAAGATGGCGGAGGTATGAATAGGATAAAAAACGAAAAGCCACACCCTATGTTCGAGAAAACTGAAACACCTGATGGATAAATCGTTGACGATGATCGGACGGTTAGCTATCAGCCTTTCTGAAATTGGGGATCAAATTCGACCGCCGGTTGGATAAAATATGACGGTAATCGTGCCAAAAAATGGTTTTTTGGAGAGGGATTGATTTTTAAGGAGATTGAATGAAAGTTTGCGCGAGATTCTCAGCGCCATGGCTATGGAGAATGAGGAATTTTTTAGGATCGTCAGGCTAGGAGTATGGAGAGCGATCGTCTATTTTTTTTCTTTTTATAATTTCTTGTTGCCAAAAGTAGGGCTCATTTTTTTTGGGTAGTTGAGTAATTGATGAGATGAGAGGCAAAAGAAGAAAGGGTCAATTTTTTACTATAACTAGCACGTAGCTACGTGCGATGCACGAGACATAAGTATTAATGAGTTATTTTCATATAAGTAGCGCTAGCCCGTAAATTAATTAATATATTATCTCACTCACATGTTTATAATAATATAAATTTGATTTCATTATATATATTTATTCATTGATATAAGAAAAATAACAATTTTACGTAATCTTGTTTCTCGTATAATACTTATATTATTTCATTATAAAATTTATTGTAGTATAATGTCATTATTATTATAAGTTATACATGTAATCTTCTTCTTCTTTTTGTTTTATGTAATTAAAATATTTAATGTATGTTCATATTATTAATTAATGTAATTAATTTAAATTATGTAAATAAATTTAAAGTAAAACATTTTGTACAAATATTTTACAAAATGTACACAAATGTTTTTTTAGAATTTAATTTTTTTACAATATTTTATGAGATTATTTTAACTAAACCGATGTTATGGAATAAAACAAATCTATACTTACATTTGACTTTTCCAGCAAAGGTAAAAAAATCGGTTATGATTTTTATCCCATAATAAATCTTTAATGTCAAGTTATAAATACCAAAACAAATCTGTAATTAATGCCATTCTATTTCCAGCAAACATTAATTACTTTTGACTTTTCTTTATACTAGATCTGGTAAATAGGATATCTTTTAATATAAGTATAGATTTGTTTTTATTTTGTTGTTGATGTAAAGTTGTTTTTGCATTGTTACGAATATTGTAATGATGTTTTTTTCTTTTTGTTGTTGTATCATCACTTTTATTATTTATGCATATTGGTTTGTGAGTTTTGCTATGGAATCATCGGATGGCTCAGCTTATGGAGTTATCCATACTTATTCACCAATAGTGTATTGACACGTGTCCTGCAATAAATACACTTTGAACAGGTATCAATACATTAATTGGTGGATGACTCCATAAGAAAACCATCCGATGATTCCATAGAATTTTTGATTGGTTTGTATCCATCTTTTACTTGATAATGAATTCTCAAATTTGAATGTGATGAATCCATCCTGCTGATCTTTTTAGTTTGAAGTTAGACTTCCAAATTTTTATATAAAAAAATTAATCATGATATATACTTTGATTATCTTCAATATACTATTTACCTTTCTTATCTTCTTTCTTTTTTTCATTCAGCTTCTTTCTCCCCCTTTTTAAGTCCTTCTTAGTTGCAGTTTTGTTTTTCTGAACATGTATACCGTTTATCCTCTGTAATGGCTCTATGTTGTTCTNATTCAATTTTCAAATCACTACATGCATGTAACTTCTACTTTTTAAAAAAACTCTAATTTTATATTTAAATTTATATTTATTTATTTAGAGCCTATTTAAATGAGTCTGGAAGTTATACCTAAATTGAGATCAATTCATGCATTTTTGGGAAATTTTTAGCAACCATAACTTTAAAAGGTCATTTTCAAGGATTTAAATTTGCTTGGGCCTTATTATAGGTTAACTTCAAGTAGCCAGATCTTTTACTGTTGATGAATTTTATGGTGCAAACACTATTTAGCATACTAGAGAGAAATTGAATTGAAACAAAAGTCACCTTTGAATAAACTCTAAAGGAACTAGCACATTAACCTATCATCATTGGTTTATTTGCTATTTCATTTTTTTTACTCCTGCGAAAGAGCCATTAATTTTATATGAATTATTTTATTCTTTTTATATCATTAATTTTTATCATCTTTTAACATTAAAATATGATAAAATTACAAAAACAAGTTATATATATAATATGTATAAATTCATGATAAATTCAATGGATGAATTGTGATAACACTTCCAAACTAGTCATACAAATATTTTGAAGTAAATTATCTATAAAATAAAAAAACATTCTAAAAAGTATTTTTAATAAATTTTAATAGTATGATATTTCAACATTCTAAAAAACATTTGTCATAAATTTAAATAGTATGATATTTCCTTTAATGTCTTTAGATTGCTAATATTTTAATTATTATGATATTTCTAAAAATATTTTTTGATATTGAAATAGAAAAATAAAATTCAATGAAACTGAAAAATATATAATAAAATTAACAAATTACTGTTGATATTTAAAATTCAGCCCATATAAGATAAATAAAGACACTATAAGACTATTTAATTAGTGACATTTTTATATTTCATAAATATTTATCATAGCTTTTATTTGTAAGAATTATCAGCAATTATCAATTGGTAACTAATTGTTTTCAATCTAATATAAAATAATAATTGAATATAATTTATAAATCTGTTAAATATTTTGGTAACATTAAAAATTTGTAAAAATTAATATAAAATGAAATAGATATTAGTATCTTAAAAAACCAAAATGCCTGAAAAGTATAAGGAAGAAGAAAAATGCTACAGGTACATAATATTATACATCGAGGTGTACATAACACTCACATTGAGTGGGACCGATAAAAAAATTCAAGTGGACTCCACTCCATGTGAGTGTTACGCTTTTTTCAAAGAAAATCCATCCAAAAAATGATTCATAAATAAAAAGCAACTAAAAACTAACCTCTACAAACTATGTACACAAAATTTATGGAAAATTCAAACACAAAAGCATAAAAATATATAAGAAATAAATTAATTGACATGAAGCTTAGAATTAATCATTTCACACCCGACTACAAACTAAAAACCAATTTACATTAAAGTCCCCACAAATCCAACAACGTAAAAACAACATAACTTCATGAAAGCATACTAAAAAACAATACACTTAATAAAAAGTCACAATAACACTTAAACCAAAGTATCTATCCCTATTTTCTCTCTCTAACACCTTTTTCCTCCCTTTTCCCCCTTCTTCACGAAACCTAATTTGTGTTGTGCCGCCGCCCCCCCTCTTTCGGCGGGTCGCCCTCTGCGGCCACCGGGCCAACCTTGACGAGTCGTGGCTGAGAGCTGCTTTTCCACCCCTCCCAGTTTCGGGCTCGGCTGGGCCGAAGGTGGATATCACCGCCTTATCTTCCAAGGCACCGGTGAGGTTGCCGGCCGCCGTATCCAGCTCCAGCCTAGGGAGACGTCATGCCGCTTGAGTTCTGGTCTCGCGTGCCTCAGTTCAGTTCCTTGGAGGGCGCCGTTCTTAGGCTGTGGTATGCCATAACGGGGCTGCCCCGACTGGCCGCCGGTACGCCTGATTCCCGACTTGTCGGGTCGGGCTATTTCAGATGCGGGTCCATCTTGGGTGCTCTCTTCGGGTTTTTGTCTCAAGATCTCAGGCGAGTTCTTGCCGGTCTCCATTACTATCCAAAGAATTGAAGTACTTCGGAGTCCAGATCTGGGCCGAAAATCTGTCTAGGCAGGCGAGTCCCGCAGTTTTCGGGTTTGGAGCTTAGTTCTTGTTGCTCGGTTGGGGTTCTTTGTTGTGGGTGTGACTCAATAGTTGGTCTATGTGGTTGTGGGGTTCGTCTGCTAGGTTTATAGAAGGTTTTATTGTATTTTGTTTATTATGTGTGAGTTGTTATTTATTTTTTTCTGTTGTTTTTTCGTTTAGTCCAGCAGCATCTGGTTGTTAGTCTTCGCTTTGGAGTTGATATCTCCCTTATGGAGTTTTGTTTTTGCGGTTAGGTCTCCTAGATGGAGGTTGTACCCCTTGAACACGTGAGTGAAATCCAAGGGGGGTTGGTCCAGTTTTTCTGGTTCCAGTAGTGTCGGTTGGCACTTCGATCTGTACTCTTTTTGAGTTTTTAAGTTATTAATATAATTGACGTTGGAAAAAAAACATAAGATTTTCCTTTCAAAAACAACATAACATCAACCTAAGCATAGAGGTCAACTTCTGAACACTAAACAAAGTACCTTCCACATCAATACATCATCAATGAAATATGTTCCACGATACATTAACTATTGAATCATTTGTGAAGCACAAAAAATTAAGTCACATCTAATATGTTTCCGTTAAGACACACTTGACTTGTGCATTTCCAGCCACATCTTGTCGGATATGCATCTAAGTGAAGCATCTTCACTCTCGTATTCAATCATAAGCTTCTTCCTCCCATGCGCATAAATGAGTATGCAATATACCTATTTGTATTCATATTTTAATTTAGTATCCATAAAAATCAAAGAAGATTAAATTTCTTTCCATAAGGTTTTAACTGGAAAAATAAAAGAAAAACCCTTTTTTTAAGTATTTTATCTAGCAATTCATGCACGCTAGGCGATACCGAGAGCATATTTAATTTTACGCATTTTAACCCAAGCCAATACCATGCACGCTAGGCCAACTAAAGGTATCTTGATTGATATTTCCAATTGATGAGTAAGCCCAGCCTTTAGTTGGCGGGCCTCTAAGACATCAGCCTAAGCCCAGCCCAAGCTCGACCGATCTCAGTTCTTATACTCTTCCTCTCTCGTCTTCTTTCAGCTGGTTACGAGAGGCGACCTGGACGCCGCACCTTTGCCCCAGATTGACCCGTCGGAGCTTCACAACCAATTTAGCCTAGCACACCTCGTCTCCGCTTCGAATCGGGTAATTGTTGATGTTTGTGTTTTCTTTATTCGATTGAATTTCTTTGTGTAGAGGCTCTGTTTAAATTGGTCAGATTTTTGGTGGGATACGTGGTGGCAAAAATATAAATTTGAACAGAGCCGTCTTGTGAAGATGATCCGAATAATATAGGGTGGACAAGCTTGATCTGAACCTAGCTGCTCAAAGTCAAGATTTTAAAATTTACTGTGTATTCTGATGTAAGATTCTTAATATTTATTTATTGTCTCCAAAGATTTAGGAAATTGGCATTCAAACATATGAATGATTTAGAGAGATTTGGCAAAGCCTAATCTGTTTTTTCTCCTGTTACACTTGTTTTCATTCTCATGTTGCACTTGTTTTCTCCTCTAAGCCCAGCCTATAGTCTTCCTCACGTACAAATCTCGTCGTCTTTCAGCATAACTAGGTACGAAAGGCGACCCGTACGCCGCGCCTTTGCCCGAGATTGACCCGTCGGAGCTTCAATTCACAAATTATCACAACCAATTTAGCCTAGCACGCCTCGTCCCTGCTTCAAATCAGGTAATTGTTGTGAGTGTTTAAGTTCGTTTGTTCAAATCGGATTGATTTTGAGGCAATCTGCAAAAAAAGTTGTACGAGCTGTTTATATTTGTGTTTTCTTTATTTGATTGAATTTCTTTGTGTAGAGGTTATTTTTAAATTGGCCAGATTTTGTTGGATATGTGGTGCCAAAAATATAAATTTGAACAGAGCCGTCTTGTAAGGATGATCCGAATAATATAGGGTGAACAAGCTTGATCTAAACCTAGCTGCTCAAAATCAAGATTTTAAAACTTACTGTATATTCTGATGTCAGATTCTTAATATTTATTGTCTCCAAAGGTTTAGGAAATTGGCATTAAAACATATGAATGATTTAGAGAGATTTGGCAAAGCCTAGTCTGTTTTTGACTTTTTTCTCCTGTTACTGTTACACTTGTTTTCATTCTCATGTTGCACTTGCTAGTTACACTTATTTGTAAACATATTAAAGATTTGTATCTAATTATGAGTTTTTATTCTTTGTTTATTGAGATTTTTTGAGAATATTAATAGATGTATTCTGATGTTAGGGCTGTGACGCGGAGAGATTTTACAAAGCCTAATAATTTGTTAACTCTCCAATTTGTTAGACTTATTTTCTTGTACTCACAGTTTTTCTGCAGGCACGACTAATTAATTCAGTCTCTAATGGAAGAGATCCTCTCTAACTTCTCAATGGAAGAAGACGTGATAGAAGAGATTTTGGTGAAGTTTCCGGTGAAAACATTGATGCGTATGAAGTGCGTTTGCAAGTCTTGGTGTAGTTTAATCGCAAGTCAATCTTTCGCCGAAAAGCATCTCAACCACCACTCTGCAAACAAATCCAATAAACAAATTATGATTTTTCGTACCGTGGAAAAGGACATTGTTTCCCTTCATTCGCACGAATCACTAAACTTTGTTGCACCACCTCTACCAATTTCGAAAAAGCCCATGGTAGTCGGGCTTATTTCTACACCTTGCAGTGGGTTGATTTGTTACAAATCCGCAAACGACGAGATTATGATGTGCAACCCTTCGACTCGAGAGTTTAAGCTACTCCCTCCGAGCCATTTCCCTCAACTCGATGGATACAAATATAGATGTCATGCAATCGGATTCGGAATCCACAACAAGGACTACAAGGTTATTTCAATTGCAAGTTACCTTCCTGAAAGCCATGTCCGCAACCAAGACAGATTATTCAAAGCTCGAATTTACAGCACGGTTTCCAACACTTGGAGAAGCACCTCCCACGACCCCACGCCAGTATATATTAGAGGCATTGTGCCCACGGTCAATGGGCGTTGCCATTGGATCTCGTACCATCCCGAAAAACTGTTCATACTTTCTTTCGACATGCACGACGAGATGTTTCGTCCTACTTCCTAGTGTAGTGAAGTTTCCAAGCAACGATAATAATCTTCAAGTTTTGGATGGATCTCTTGCAGTGTACATCGATCGTGGCGCAGCCGTTGATATATGGGTGATGCAAGAATATGGGGTGGTCAAATCGTGGACCAAGAAATTCACGATTCGATATGCGTTTGATTCATGTGGGAATCCCCTACTCTTGTGGAAGAATGAGATCCTTCTTATGGCGAGCATTGGGAAGGATAGCAAAGTGCGGTTGGCGTGGTCGTATGGAGACCAAAGGTTTGAAATCGACGGCGGCAGGAGTGGGAGATTCCAAGCCATGCATTACGAGGAAAGTTTGATATCCCTAAAAGGGAGATTAAATTTGTGACATTTGGTTAATAAATTGCAATTATTATCAATTTTTGCGTATTTGCTTGCTCGGGTTAGGATTCAATGAATTTGGGTGTGTTTGATCCTTTTTTTTTTATTAATAATCTATTTTTGCGTATTTGCTTGCTCGGGTTAGGATTCAATGAATTTGGGTGTGTTTGATCCTTTTTTTTATTATTATTGTATTGGCTTGGGTTAAAATTTAACATTCAATATGCTCTCTGTTTTATTTTGTGATTGTTAGTTTACATGATATATTAGTTTGTTTTGTTGTTGTATCTTGTTTGTTTCGAACTAATTCGGTGTTATGAACTAATGCGGTGTTATGAGCACATGCTCTCTGAGGCAGGTATCTCACTCTTATATATATATATATATATATATATATATATAGGAGTGAGCATTTCTTGTTACACACGATTTATTCATTTTTACTAAGATATCTCACTCTTATATATATATACGAGTGAGCATTTCTTGTTACACACGATTTATCCATTTTTACTCGAGAATTGAGTGATTTTTACTCTTGAGAATTGAGTGATTTTTACTATTTTTACTAAGATATCTCACTCTTATATATATATACGAGTGAGCATTTCTTGTTACACACGATTTATTCATTTTTACTCGAGAATTGAGTGATTTTTACTCTTGAGAATTAAGTGATTTTTACTAGTGACACGATTTATCCATTTTTACTCGAGAATTGAGTGATTTTTACTCTTGAGAATTGAGTGATTTTTACTCTTGAGAATTGAGTGATTTTTACTAGTGAAACATATACTGACTTAAGCAGCATTGACTTAAGCAGCATTTCTTGTTACACACTACTAGTGCGTAGCCCGTGCGATGCACGGGTAAACTATATAAAATAATAATTATAAATTAATGAGTGAATAAACAATATTGAATAATAATTATAAATAATTAAATGGAGCTAACATGGGATACCATTTACAATATAAAAAATTATCTTGTCTAAGATAACATAAAACATGCATGTTTAAAATATTAAAAACACCTAAAATATTATATAACAAATATAAGATTATGTAAAATATTACATATTATTCTTAAAAAAATTGAATTCACCTAAATTTTTTCTAAACTATTTTGTAACCAAAACATGTCTAAGGATATTTAAATTTAACATATACATATAATTTAATCTATAGAATGCGTTAAAATTTACTCGATAAATATGTTTAAAAGTATAAAAAATATTAGTAATTACAAATTACTCCAACAGAAGATTTCAAATTTGAAATCACGAAATTTAAACAAAATAAGTCAAAAATTTTGAAAAAGTGTAATTTATAAAATACATGTCAAATTGAAAAACATAATATTAGCGGTTTCCAAAATAAAGATTGTATCTATTTCCAAAATAGGATTATCGGTTCCGAAAAAATATAAATTTCGAACTCATAGTATTTGAAATCTGAAATTTTGATATTATTAAATTGAAAGAGTCCCAACCTTTGAAAATTAATAAATTTTTAAAAGTATTTGAAATCTAAAAGTGATTTAATAGGCCTACCCAAGCATATGAGCAATGGACACAAATATTCTCCTAAAATGACCTCTTCACCACTGTCCATTCATAAGTATATAACATCATCATGCAACTTTCCTGCATTAAGTGAACAATAAAGTGAACTGGGCATCATCCTTGAACATTTTAGTCACAGTGATGAATACTTGCAAACAAATTTTGCATAACTTCAGGTCACCAAACAATTCAAACACTCAAAAACACGCGCTGAGAAAATAAAGTTCAAATCCTACATTTTTTTTTTCATCTCAAGCAAGAAACTATTCGTCCTCATCTCTGTAGATGCTCTCAGCCATTTGCCAAACCTGCAACGAGTTGTCCTCCGCCACACTCGAGATAACCCATGGCTCGTTTTTGTTCCACGAGAAGTCGGAAATTTTGGCTTTGTGGCCCCCATGAGAAAATAGCAGCTCGGGTGGACCATCTTCTGCTTCACCTTCTAACTGCTCGTCTCCAACCCTTTTAAAAGAGAAGGAAAAATAAAGAGAACGAAATAAAGGCATGAGCCGAAAAATAGAAACAATAGTTTTGTGTAGAGAACAAAAATAAGAAGTAAGAAGATAATATTTACCTGTTAAGGTCCCAAACCATCAACCTTCTGTCATCAGCAGAAGATGCCAAAACAGTTTCGTGGTTTGGATCCCATTCCACCTGGAATACCTCTTCCCTGTGTATACATATGAAAATCAATATAGTTGACGAATGATAACCTTAGTAACTGACTGGTTACAGCAGAGGAGATTAATATCACTAACTAGAAGATATTGCAAGCACCCAGCCAAAAGTTCTTAGAACTGAATCAGCATGATTGTATTGTATACAATACAGTCTTGCTAGTATCGGTTTCTTTTTCTCAAATGTTTGAAAGAGATCGTCTATGTCAGAAGAATACTATTCTCATGTATGATTTATCATCAGCATGGACTAAAAGGGGTTTGCTGTTATCAAGGACCCGTTTTCTTTTCGAGGACATCCTCAGATTTCTTCAAAATTTTATTTGCTAAGGAATATATTCGAAGTGCTTATTAGTTATTTATCCAGAGACATGAACTATTATCTTTTGAGTGGTCACTTAGACTGAACCAAAATGAAAGTGACTTACATATGACTGCTAAGGGCATGCAGTGGAGAACTCAAGTTCCTCATATCAAACAGACCAACTGTAGAATCAGATGATGCCGTAGCCAAAACATTCTCGTAAAATGGATTGAAAGATAAATAGTTCACCTGACATTTAACAGAAACAAGACATGTTATAAAGTGTAAGAAGATGACAACATGAGCATGAATACATAAGATCTGGGAAATAAAAACAGCAGATAAGTCGACAAACCTCTTTCTCATGTACAACAACAGACTGTTGGAACTTGTTCGTGCGCAAGTCCCAAATCATTAGCTTACAATCATCTCCAACAGAGCCAAACAAGTTTTCATTCTTCAAATGCCATGCCACATCCTCAACTACGTTTTCATGTCCCTAGAGCAACAAAGCACAATTTTTGTGGTCACATGCAAGTACATAAACACAAAAATCTCTCACTATCAACAGAAACAGCTTTGAGATTACAGAGAGGTTGATTGTCTATTTATTACCTCAAAAGTGTATTTTGCGTCAAGCACTTTCTGTTGAGGCATTGCAGAGACATCCCACAAACAAATTTTGCAATCATTTGAACCACTCAAAAGATATCCTTCCTTGAATGTGCTCCAGGACAAGCCATACCCTTCTTTATCATGGCCTCTTAATCTCAAGTCAGGGTCATTAGAACCATGTTCGGAATCCACCAGCTGCTTGGTCGAGTCAAATATGTATACTTCAGCGCCATTGGTCTTGGCAGCAATTATAGCTTGGTTTTGGGGAATACAACGAGCTCTGTTCACTTCCCCATCGACTTGCATTTTTTGTACTATCTCTACCTGCACATAAGCAATGAACATCTCAGCCAGCAGCTTAAAACCATTGTCGTGTTTTCAGAAAGACCTGCTCTTACAGAATTGGCAGAAGAACCTGGATGATCTTAGAATCTTACCCTGAAAGAGAATCTAACCCGTTCAGCTAAAGGGTTCAGATAACATATAGAGCACCCTTGAGGAAAACATGACGGGTAAACAAAAAATGACATTTCAAGAAAAAGAAGATCGCATTTAGATGACATCCCCAGATGCGCGATGAAGCCACGAAAACATAAGCCTCAGTGACTCAGTTTATAAAAAGCAATAAGTTATCCACCTATAACATCATGGATAAAACTAACAGGTGATTCGCTAAAAATCTTGCAGTTTTCAGCTCTGTGAACATTGTTATCGTGTTTTATATACCACACAGAATTTTGCTCATGTCTATATCAGGACAACATTGTAACTATTACTGAGCGCTGGCAAATTGAAATACCACATGACTCAAAGTTAAAAGCATGGCATGTATTCACATTTCACTTATCATGAGAAAAGATTTTCATTATATTCTATACTTAGCCCACGTATCAAACTTTCATGCTTAGCTGCTTCACAATGGAATTCAAAATACTAAACCAGTATAATAATGAAAATTAAAACCCTATCACAGACATTCATTTAGTACTTTACTCAAACAATTGGTGCTCAACACACAATACATTATACACAAACAGTATCCAAACAAAATCCAAGATACAAAACGTTATTTAACCACAGACCTTGGGTACGATGGAGTTTTCGAGGTCGACTGCAATGGCGGAGGAAGGATCTCGCGGGAGATACGCGTCCGCAAGCATGAGAAAGTTGGGGAAATCATCGGACGTGTGTGTCCCAAGGATCAATTTGTGGACAGATAGATCGCCGCCGTCGGAAGACGGAGGGGACGGCAGCCACTGGACGGTGAGGGACGGCCACTCGAGGGAGTGGCAGACGACGAGGTCGTACAGCAACGGCGTATTTTTCTTCCACACTGAAAATTCCTCCTCCACTACCTCTTCCATTGCTTTCTCTCTCACTCACTCTCTCTCTCTCTCCTCACTCTCTCTCTCCTCTCTCTAACCACACAGCAGGTGCATAAATGAGAAGCTTGTAAATTATGAGAGATGAACGTTTCCCGCCAAAATGTGAAATCCGAGGGAAATTATGGCGGAGCTGAAGAAGGTTAAGAGGAGTTTTAGTGTAGGTTGGGCTGATTGGGCTAAAAGAATGAGTGCACTTGTATATTGGGCTGGGTTTTGTGGCCTGTAACTGGGAGGTTAAGGGAAATAGCTCATCTGTTTGGCAACTTGGGTCGATAATAGTCAAGCCTTTGATGGGCCTTAAAGTCCAGCCATGATTAAAATCTGATGACCCACATTTTTTTTTTTGTTTTGGGCAAATAATCTAATATTCTACTAATAGTCGGTTTTCGCAGTTCTTTGCGGTTTGCACACAACCGCAATAAAACACAAATTCTACTATGAGATTGGTTAATTGTTAGGCGAGATAACTATAAATCATCATTTTTTTTAAAAAAAAATGCATATATTACATTGTAAATGTCCTATTTTTATTTATATTAAATTTTTAGCATGATTACACATATTTGTTAAAACAAATAGATTGTCTACCAGCTTAATACAAATCTTCCTGTTAATACAAGCATGCTTAGTCCTTTTGTATATAATGTTGCTTTGTTTGTGTACTACCAAAGTGCACTTTCAAGTTTCAAAAGAGTATATTTGCAACTTATATAGATTGGAGGGGCTACTCGTAATTAGATTGAAATTCGTGGATGGCCACTAAATCATACTTAAAATCGTTTTTGGAGTTCATTTCTCTCAAACCTCCAAATTCTGACAGTTTCATAATTGACTAATATGCCAATACTTTCTCTGATATCTCCTCTCAGCCACATGCTTTGTTTGACTAATCACTCAAAAGCCCAATCAGGGCAAACTTCATTATGTTCTAAAATTTCAATTGGTGATTGACTTGGTGGGCCCAATAAGTAGCATTAGATTATTGATCAATAAAAGATTTGTATAATACAAATTTTTGTAAGAGGCAACCGAACTTTTACGCGGTGGATCTGTTATACTTTTTTTACATTAATAAATAATTATTATATAAAAATTTGTACTTTTGCTTATAGTATTTGTTATATTCTTTTAACATCAATACATAATTATGATATAATTAAAATGTTATACTAAATTTTTTAGAGTACCATTTGTATATCTATTCATAGCATTTTAGTTTGAAAGTGTGTGTATCTCTTAGTAACTCTCATATTTGTCTAGCATCATCATTATTGTTTATACTATTAGTAGCATAATGTCATATGTAGAATTTGAAATTGTTGGGATCCTTTTGTACTACTAGTTTTCTTCAACAAATTCCAACTAGCTTCTAGGTTAGTTTGCATATACAACCAAACACAACAAAGTCCAATTAAGCACCCAAAAAAAAAAGTGATATCAACCAAAAGCCTCACTCACCACAACTTTTAGCCTGTCCTCAAACCAAACACATAAAGCAAACACAACACAACACCATATGACCATACATACAAAGGCCAACAAAACCTCCATAATTACTCCACATGCTGATATGCAAATCAAAACTTTAAACCAAAAAGTATCATCACACAAACACACACACACACAATATCTCCATTGACATCAACAAGAATCTCCATTACACAACCAAATCATCAAAACACACAAACAAAAGTCACACAAAACCTAACACAATCCAAATCCCCCATAACAACCTCACACTTATACAAACAAACAAACAAGACAAAAGGCAACCAAACATCATAAACCTTAAAAAACCCATCACATGACGACACAAGCCGAGGGATTCTCGTCGCTAAAAGCCGTCGTGTACCTAACCTCAGTCGAGCTCGCTCGAGCCAACTGCGAAATGCGTGGATCCTCCGCATTTCGAACATATCCCGAAGGGGCTTTTTTGTCATAAATACCGGGCGCGTAAGGATGGGCCACCACATCGTACGGGACGTAAGGCCAAAGCTCGGCCTTTTTTCCCGTGCGGTGGGCCACACGGGCCACTACTTTATCCGGGTCAACGTACCCAACCACGGTTAGCTTGTTCTGCTTTGGGGTGACCTCGATTGAGGTCACTCCTTTCATTCCCTCAACCGATCTCCGCACTTTCCTTTCGCATCCTTCACAATCGATCTTGATCTTAATCTCCACCGTCTGATGATTAGACAGATGGATAGAGAGTGGAAAAATGTTGTTATGGTTGATAGCATTTATGTTGCAAAATTAATAACATGTCCAAAAGGATCTACATTATGCTCTTGTTTTCTAAAGATGTAGTATATTCTTAGAATCAGAGCAATTAATTTCACCAAAATATCCACTTTAGAAACTATGCAGGGAAAAAAACAAACATAAACAGAGAATCATACATAAGTAAAGCAAATTTAGTAATTGATAACATTATCAATTCAAACAAATGAAGCTTAGCCAATTAATTATGAGATACAGAACATAGGGGTGTAAACGAGCCAAATTTGAGATATTGATACTCGAGCTTTTTATTGAGTCAAGTCAAGCTCGACTCGTTAACTAAACAAGTCAATAAACGAGCTCGAGTTTGGCTCGTTTGGTAAATGAACAGAACCGAGCTCAAACATTAACGAGTCAAGTCGAATACCGAAGTCACAAGTGGCTCGTTTAACAGCTGATAAAAAAAATTCACTGAGAACAAAGCATGAATCTTTAATCTTTTATCATTTTTTTTTTCAGATCTGAACTTAGATCTTATTACTGACAACACTACTTTGAGACAAAAACAGTATAGTATCACTAATAATTGGAGCAAATAATGTATGCATACAGAACAAATTAGAACTTTTAATCCCCCCCAAAAAAAGGACGAACAAGAGTTAAAAAGAGATAGATATACCTGAAGCTGCTTGCGTTTCTTGTGCTTTGAATGGCCACTCGAGCAATCGAACATGTTGGAGAGATGATCCAAAGCGCCCATTTTTTTTTTTTTTTTTTNATGGTATCCGACAAATGAACATGATTGGAATTAAGAAAATATCCTAAACCTGAGTGTACAGTCTACTTTGGACAACAGTTTTTTATAAGATTCGGAGAGTGAAATGCAATAATAATATACATGGAAACGTGTACTTGGTTAGCTGTCTCGGCTAGTCAAAATTTGAGCTTGTCTCGTTCTCATTTTTAGTTTTTTTTTTCTTTTATTTTTTCTTTTATTTAACGAGTTGAGCTTGGTTTTATTCGATTAAGATTCGAGCTCAAATTCAAGTGTCTTAGGACTTTGAATTTGGCTAGTCTATCATCAAGCATAAGTCAAAAANTTCGGAGAGTGAAATGCAATAATAATATACATGGAAACGTGTACTTGGTTAGCTGTCTCGGCTAGTCAAAATTTGAGCTTGTCTCGTTCTCATTTTTAGTTTTTTTTTTCTTTTATTTTTTCTTTTATTTAACGAGTTGAGCTTGGTTTTATTCGATTAAGATTCGAGCTCAAATTCAAGTGTCTTAGGACTTTGAATTTGGCTAGTCTATCATCAAGCATAAGTCAAAAAAAGGTGATACTCGATCCAGTTGACTGGTATTAAAAAAATTAAACATATATAAGATAAGACCAATATTCGACTCGGCTGGACTCATAGTCCCATGGCCAATGAGGTTGTGGAATATATTTCATGTTAAGCAATTACCAAATAAATAACACAAATTTCATGTTTGATGTGGTTGACTGTATTTATTTCATAATGAGGACAGTTGGAATTTATTGCGATATTAGTTTATAGTTTATTAGATTCAGTACATTATGTATGAGTATATGTTTATTCATTTGTAACTGCACCTGTAAGTAACACACAAAAAAATGCGTAAGCCTAATAACAAGTAACACGAGGCACTGGCCTAAAAGCAAGTATATGTGAGCCCATAACAGATGTATTTGCAGCTGAACGAGGCTTCGCCCAATTATTTCCTCTTAATTTACTTTACTAATAAAATGTTATTAGTTTGGATTCTGATAGTTGAAATTCCTGTCGATGCTAACAGAGCCCATCTGAGCCCACTGGAATGGCCCATTATAATACGGGCTACCTGAATAGTTTTATTGCTTAATAAGTATATGCAATTAGAATTGCAAACGAGCCGAGCTTCGTTAAATAAACGATCCTGAAATCGAACTCGAGCTCGACTCGTTTATCACAAACAACGAGCCGAGATCGAGCTTTACCAAGCCAAGCCGAGTTCTAATCTTTAACCAAACGAGTTTTAAATGAGCTCGAGCTTGCCATGTTTATCACACGAATCGAACTCGAGCCTTAACGAATCGAATTCGAGCCGAGCCAAGCTAGACTAATTAAATTTAAAAGCACTATATGCAATACAGCCCAATCCGTAAAATAAAGACAACAAATAACGAGACAGAAAAATTAAAAATGGTGTGATGGAATTATTGGACAGAAGTTTTGGATAATGATTTTTGTTGATATATATATTTTGTTTATATGCAATTGTGTTCAGTATTACGACGAAATCTCACAGTACTCAGACGTCTATTGATTGTCTATGTTAAATTTCTTTTTGAACTCTCGACTTAACAATAGATGTATCGTGTAATACTCTTTCATGTCCCAACTTAGAACATGGTGCATCTTAAGGTGGTCCACAGACCACAGTGAGAGTTTTGTTTGTATAGCTACGCTTATCCTTTGGCCATAGAGCTGTAAACGAAACGAACGTTCGTGAACAAAAGTTCGTTCATGTTCGACAAAAGTTCGTTCGTTTGTTAATCGAGCCGAGTTCGAACAAAAAATTAGGTTCGTTTAATAATCGAATGAACACGAGCTCATTCATGAACGTTCGATAATATTCGCGAACATTAATTTGATAAAATTTTATTTTATTTTTTTATAGATTTACGTAATATTTTTAATAAAAAATCAAAAATATAAAAATATATTTTTTATTTTTTTATTTTCGAGTTCGAACGAACAAATTTCGAGTTAATAAAAAATATTTAAAAAATTTATGTATTAAATTATTCGAACACGAACAAACTCGAACTTTGAGAAACAATTAAACAAACGAGCTCGAACATGATTTTTTGCTCGAAAAATAAATGAACGAACACGAACACTATTCGAACGTAAACGACCACGAGCTCGAACAGCTCAAGCTCGAATCAATTCGGTTTGTTTACAACACTATTTGGCCCTAATGCTTAATGCGTGGGCAACCAATAATGTGTGTGTAAAGCATAATTGAAACACATGCATGCATAGATTCCTAGAAAAAATAAAAAAATAAAAAAAAATAAAAAAAAGTTGCTTCTTGTGTTCATGAATGAAACTTTTGTTCCTATTTTTTCCTCAAAGAAACATTATTGGTTATGGGACAAAGCTTTAATGTCCTAGCTCAAGCTTCAAATCACTTTCATTTTTCTAAAGTTAAATAGTATGTTTCATGAAATATTCAAGGGCCTGCGTGAATACAAAATTACAAATACCTTCGCTCGTGTTTTAGTTAATAAGAGTTAATCTTGAAAAAAATTGTATGGTTAGTTGCTAGTTAAATTTTAAGTATATAGTAAAATAATATTTATAAAATAACTAAAATTGATTTGATATAAAAGTATGAGAGAAATTATATGAATTGATAGTTAAAATTATGTAAGTAAAAATTAAAATTAATGTGATATATAAAAATGATTGATTATTTTTACTATTGTATTGATACAATTGGGATAATAGATTGAATTAAAGTTAAAGTTAAATTTTCAGTACGGATTAAGTTTATTTATAAACAAAAGTTTTGATAGAATGATTATCCCTAACAAATGCTAATCACTAAATATTGGTGTTTTTTTGGGGTGTAAGGCTACGTTAAAGGCGTGTTTTTATTCGTACCAAAAAAAGAGGCGTGTTTTATCTAAAATAATACTTCTTAGAGCCTTTCAAATTTGCGATTAGAAAATTATGTGTGAGATGTCCATTCAGTCGAGGTCGATAAGAATGAAGAAAAACTAGAAACAACTTTATTCAGCTTACGGAAAAATATAATAATACATTATTAATATATAAATGTGAAATATTTATTTTTGGTAACAAGTTAAAAAACAATATATTGGCGATTCATCTATGCAACAAAAGGAATTTAAAGAAAGATCTACATTTATTTATTTATATATTTATATATATTTTTTGATTTTTATAATATTATGTATATTTTGGAAAGATTTGCATAATCTTATTATGTTATTTTGTGTAGGAAATCAGACCCTTGCATGGAGTACGAAGGGACATGCATGGAAAGATGATCAAAGGAAGAAAGAGAAGAGCTATATTCACTTCCATGTCTCAACATCAATATTTGGAAAAAATCAAAAGGAGAAGGAAATTATTTGAAGAGAATTCCACGCCTAAGGAAGATATAAATACCCGACTTAAAAATCAATTGAAGACTGCTGAGATTATTATCATTCATATACTATTCGAGCTGCAATTGAGAGTTAAAGATTTTCTTTGTTTTGTTTCGGTGTTCTTACGTCATCGAAGAACTGAAGCTACTTTTGTTTAATTTTTCTTATAATTATTCAAACACTTTGTTTTAGTACTTAGGGATTAAGTATTGGATTTGCTTGAGGAATTCGAGTGTGTAAAGTCCACGAAACGTGGCTAGAGTTTTTATCAATGAAAGATCTCTGAGGGGTAATGGGGTGCTCCCCGAAGAGTTTTTATCTCTTGTTTGTGCTTCCGCTATTTCAACTTATTCTGATGTTGCAACACAGATAAATTTACAAACATTCCGTGTTCTAACACAGTTGAGCGAACTTTACGGGTAATATCTATATTTCAAAATCAACGAATCAAAGAATCATTGTATTTAATATTATTTCCTAAAAATTCAAAATAGCATTTTCCTAGTTTGTTTAGGCTAACCCTTCTAACTCAGATCTATTCATACGAGAGCTGGTAGCAAAATTAAGGGGGGTGTATTTAATTAGGATTTTTAAGGACTTTTTAAGACTTTAGAAATCCTGGTGTATTCAATTTAGATTTGTTAAGACTTTTTAAAACTTTTAAAAATCCTGGGGTATTCAATTGGGATTTTTAAAAGTCTTACAAAATCCTGAGGTATTTAATTTTTTTGACACTAGGATTTATTAAGACTTTTTAAGATTTTGTGGGATTTCTAAACAAAAAACCTTATATGAAATCCTACTTCAAATCCTACTTCCGGACTTGAGATTTCATTGAATTCTTCCAAAATCTGAAAATCCTAGAAAGTCTCAAATCTTGAAAAGTCTTAAAATGTCACTTAAATTCCGAATTGAATACACCCCCCTAAGACGAAATTTCGCAATTACCATTTAATTTGGCTCGCCAAAAATTTGAATTCGATTTGTTTGTTAATTTAACTTGAGCTTGAACAGTTAATAAAATTGATTTATTAATGAGTCGAACCGAACTTTATTTACGAACAATTCACTTTTAATTTTGTAGGCTTCTAATAAATCAGACTAGCTGAAGTTATTTACGAACAACTTATTTAAATTTTTAAATTATTAAACGAGTCAAGCAGAATCTAGCTGAACGAACACCAGAACAGGAACTACTTGACTCAGTTGAGCTAAAATAACACTCCTAACCGTAAATTACTAGTTTGTTTTTTTTTTTTTTTACNGTGGCCTCCCAAAAAAGGAAAAAACAAAGTTGAGTTTGCACTTATTCATTGTGCACAGATTGCGAGATGAAAACGCATACATAAAACCTCTATATATATATTAATAATGTTGGAATGGGAGGATTTTATTAATTTATATAGATATTATTATATCGATAAATTAATAATTTATTAATTTAAAGAGGTTTTAATGTACATGCACAATTGACCTTCAAAGTTCCAAATTCTTTGAATAACTTTAAGTATACATGCATAGTTATTGATGAAAATTAAGTTAAAATACAAATGTACTAGTAGAATTCCATGAACATAAACTCATGTGGAAGTTGGAATGACTTGTTTAAATTAATTGGTTTTGAAAAATACAAAAATATGGTTCATTGGACTAACATTTGTGAATTGAATCATGGATAGAAGTCAGCATTGAATCAGTTGCTCGACTTTCCGGGTGAAAATAATCAATGTCACGAAGTTTAGAGTCGAGAATAGATAGTGGCTGATGTCATTCATAATCCGGAAGATGATGAAATAGAGGATGATTCAATAGCTTTGCAACCGGTCACTCTCTTCATCGAGGATGATTCAATAGCTTTGCAACCGGTCACTCTCAAAGAAGCATTGCAAGCATCAACAACTCTTCATAACTTTATGTTGCAGTACGAGAAGACAACGCCACAACTATTTGGTGTAGTAATGAGATTTAAAGATGAGATCATCAACATAGATTTGAAGTTCAAGAAAAAGCAAGTTACAGTAGATTCTTATTTTACTATGTTGTCTTAAGAATATTCAAGTGCATCATATATATATATGGATTATTTTTAATAATTATAATTTATTGTTTCGTCGGGATCAATATAAATAAATTGGGATCTCAAAAAAATTATTATGTATAATTTTATTGATTGGGTTCCAAATTTTTACTGGTCCCAACTTGGAATCGGACAAATTATTAATTTTAGCAAAGTTATTAATTTATTGAGTATTAATTTAACGAGATTTTACTGTAATTATTTTGTTCTCTTTTAATAGACGTACGTAAGTATGCAAATCGTGGTCTTTGTCAATTGTCATCTAATTTGACCATATCAAATTTGTTATCTTATATTGCAAACTAGTACAGAGCCCGTGCGATGCACGGGGTGCACAATTTTAAGGCTATTTATCCAGGCTTATAATTATATATATGAATAAAGAAAAATGTACGGGATATATATAGTACGTGACCCGGCGAAGCACGGGATATATTTATTTGGAGAATATTATATTATAAGATGCAATATTCAATAAAAGTTTATAATCCGCAAGTAAATTGTACAATGTTCAATAAAAGTTTTATAATATTCAAGTGGAGTCTTAAAGTCTCTTGTACATTAAGACTACTGACAAAATAATATTTTAATCAATGAGTTTCCTTTCCTTGTAGCCTAATTGTGAATGTGATTTGAGGAGTACAACAAATCGATATATAGCTGACTTGCTTTTTTCATTGTAGTTTTTTTTTCTTTTTTTTTTTATAATGAATTTAAAGATATTCTAAAATATAGCAAAAATTAATTTTTTTTATTACAATTAGGAATTTTATTAAATATAGACTCTCAATCTATGGTGTTAATCAACTTTTAAGTCTAAAAAATTAGGAATTTTTACCTCTTTTAATCAACGTTTAAGTCTAAAAAACAATAGAGTTATTATAAGTTTTTTTCAACATCTTTTAAAACATTAAATATGAGCATGTTAGGGCTAGCTTGTAAAATAATTAATATATTATCTCACTAAAATATTTATACTAATAAAAATTTAATTTTAGCATATAAATTTATCCCTTGATATAAGAGAAAGTAACAGTTTTACTTATTGTTGTTCACCATATAATATTTAATTATTATTTTATTATATAATAAAAAAGGAATATTGTTAAATAGTGTAGTAGAATTGTTATAAAATTATATGATTTTTTTTTTACAATATGGATTTAATATTTTTTTATGATTTGATAATATAAACAAATCTATACTTAACTTTGACAAATAAAACAAATAAATACTTTAGTAAGTATTTAATGTATATACTAAATAGAAATATATTTGGTATAATCAAATACCAAATATAATCAAATAAGTCAAAGTGTACATTTTTATTTGGTATTTGATTTTTTTATTATTAAAATCTTTTTATTATACATACCTTTTTAAAATAAAACAAATAAATTAATCAATTAAATAAATAAAATATTATAATACCAAAATAGTAATGCAGTTGACTTTTCTGGATAGTAAATGTAGTAAATAGAATCTCCTTTTATATAAGTATAAATATGATATTATATTATGTTTTTAAAAATAGTAATACATTTATTGCATTGACTTTGCAACTTACTAAATTTCGTAAATGGTACACCTTATTATATAAGTATAGATTTACGACTAATTAGTGAGATGCTCCACCAACTGATCCCACCAAATTAAAAGATAGAAAACCTAAAATGAAATCAAATTCCACCGAAAGACCCAATATTTCCTCATTTTATTGTTTATCAGCTGTCATATTTTGGCCATTATGTTGAAAATAGCACAACTAGAAAAATGCATTGTTTATCACCTGTCATATTTTTTGGCCATTATGTTGAAAATAGGACAAGTAGAAAAATACAATCACATATGTGATAACTTTATTTAATATTAATCTTTCTCAAATTTATTTCTTTGTATATTTTATTTATATTTCTATATTTTATACTTTAATCTTTTTCATGATATAAGATTTCTTACTTCAAAAATTTTGTATCTTCAAGGTAGTGTCATTGTGTGACAGATATACCATCCCAAAATAAGTAAAATAAAGTAATATAGTTTTAAGAGAAAAGTGAAGTAGTTATGAGCTAATTCACTGTTACTGTATGATTAGTCAAACGAGAAGTTTCGTGATGATCCATGACTCCATGAGCACCTTATGTAACTCCCATTCGTTTTGTTTGAAAGTTTTAAAATTTTTATATTAAATGCATTACGAGTTTTCAAATCTCAAAAAACTATTTACTAAGTCTTAATGAATACATTTAAAAAAAATCAACGGATTATTAATAAAACTAGTATTCGATCTTGTGCATTTGCACAGATATAAATAAAATTAAATATTATAAGTTATATTTATGTATATAATATAAAAATTATAAGTTATATAATTGTATTATATTTCAAACATATAGTATTATAAGTTATATTTATGTATATAAAATTAAAATTATAAATTATATAATAGTATTATATTTTAAAATTTGATCATTGGTTAAAATAAATAGTACACACGATTTGATTGTATACGAATCACTATATTGATTGCATAAAATGTAATAAATATATATTTTTTATAATTTTGAGTGATCATGACCAATTAATTAGCTGAAAAATATTATATTTATTATAACAATTGTTTATGTGATTTTAAGAAATTTTACCATGACATAAAAAAAATTAATTTATTAATAAACAACATCTTCATCATATAAAAAAATATTGATTTTAGTGTAAAATATAATTTTATGTAACTTTTATATATTATTTAGTATAAAATATAATTACTAATTTTAATATTAACTATTATATTATTCAATAAAAAAATATAATTATTAATCAATTGACATAAAATATAATGGTTTTTGTCTTAATTAACCCAAAAAAATGTAATGAAATATTTTCTTATTAATGAGATTGGGTGTATTAATGCCACATAAATAAAATTTATTAGGTTCTATTTATTAGGTTTTATTAATAATTTGCCACATAGGTAAAATTTATTAAGTTTTATTTATTAGATAAAATTTATTGTTTAGCTAGCAATTATATATATAGATATTTTTTTATCACGTAGACCAAACACAACTCATCCTAAGTAAGACTGCCTTTAAGAAGACATAGGGTATAACGTGTAAGTAAGACTTCCTTTAAGAAGACACAGGACATACAATATCACTTATTTATACTTCAAATTAAAATATACATATACATTTTNCATCCCATCGCCTAACAATTAGACTTATACAATAATTTGTGATCATCCTAATGCATTCAAAGTTAGTTGCTCGTATTTCAATTTCAAAATCATCAATTTATAAGAACCTAATGCCATTTATTTAAATCAATCCATTAATCTTGCCAACTTAAATACACAAAGACAACCCCACCATCTTTGTAGTCTAAGATGTGCTTCCAAAACCATTATCGCCTAGCTATAATATATGTGTCTGCCTTAGCTATTGCCAAACAACATTTATAAATTATCTCACTAATTTGGATCTGTAAGGCCGAAAGTCTATTCTAACACTTGCCATCACTCAAAACAAAGAACAAATCAAACTCCTCTTTATTCCCAACCAAATCCCAACTTTGTTTTTTGTTGGTTTCAATTTTTTTTTTTCATCCCTTTGTTGGGAATAAAGTTGGAAGAGGGTCCTTAAGAAAAAAGGGCAATTTTTTGGTGTATAAAATTATCGTTTTCACAATCCAAAAATGGCTATTCAAGCTCAGATGTATTCAGGTTTTGGCTTTGGGGGCTCTCAAGGTTATTTGATGGACAATTCTTGTGCGTTAAATTTCACACCTCAACAGCAGAAATTGCAGGATGAACAACAATCGATGCAGAGAGTACCACCACCACCATTTATGTCGAGGTACAACATGGATGATCAGCTCTCAGGGGCATTTTATCAAACAGTTTGTGCTCAGTTTGACAACCAAAGAAACGAAATCGAGCTGTTCATCAGTTCACAGGTACAATTTTTTCAAAAAGGGGGAAATAAAAAAAGGAAATCAAGCGTTGAGATTCATGATTTTTCAATTAAGATTTTCGATTTGAAACAGAACGGGAGATTGAGAATGGCGGTGCAAGAGCAGAGGAGACAGCAGACGACACAGTTCATGAAGAAATACGAATCGAAGATCCAAAATATAATCAGGCAAAAAGATGAAGAAATCGAAAAGGCCGGGAAGAGGACGGTGGAGCTCCAGGATTACCTAAGGAGGATGGAAATCGAGAGGCAGACATGGCAGAGGGCGGCGAGGGAGAGCGAGGCGGCGGCGGCGTCGCTGAGCAGCACGATCAACCGGCTGAGGGAAGAAACCCCCGCCGGCGGCGCGGCCGGAGACGCCGAGTCGTGCTGCTGTCCTGGAGACGGCGATGGATTTGGGAAACTTTGGAATTTGGAGGGGAAAATGATTTGTCAGAGGTGCAATGTTAGGGTTTCGTGTGTGATTATGCTGCCTTGCAAGCATCTGTGCTCGTGCAGGGATTGCGAGGCGTTGCTTGAGTCATGCCCTGTTTGTAAGGTGGTGAAACGAGCAAGTATAGAGGCTTTGATTTAAATTATTAATTTAATTGTTTTTTCTTATTTTTTTCTTCTTCAATTCGCCCTTTAAAAAAAAAAATATTGAGGTTGATGTGATGAAGATGGAGGGCTCCTTTTTAAAATTATCTCTCAAGAAGAGCTTATAAAAACGAGTTGCTCGTGAGTTCGGATAGGATCATTTGATAAATAAGTCAAATTCGAGCTGGTTTAGTTAACATGTCGAATTGGCTCATTAGGATTTTGAAAATGAAATTTTTTATGTATTGTTTGACTCGAGTTTAGTTTGAAGGCTCGAACTCAATTTGTTAATATTTTATAATTGAGTTGAACTCGAGGTTCGCGTTTAGTTAACGAGTCGATCCCGACTAGACTCGATCAAGGCTCGAGTATCATAATATCAGAAGCTCGAGCTTGTCTCGTTTATATGGTTATTCTTATATAATGATTTAAAGTGTTTAAACGATAATTCTTGAATGTATGTATTTTCATTTTATAAGTTATGTTTAAACATAATATAAATAAAAATATAATATTTTATTATAATATATATCTTTCTTAAAAAAAATATAACTCAAGTAGACCGTTTCATAGCAATATTTGTGTGTATTTCATTTTCTTACACATTGGAATTAGCTTTTGTTGATTGACATTTAGGTGTAAAGAAGGTAGCAATATGCTAGCAATAGCAACTAATTCCAAAAGACACACCAAAATTACAGAAGACTAATTCAGACTCAAAGAGGGCAATTGGCAATTGAAACGGACATAAACTTAATGCAGTTTTATATGTTAAGTATCAAAATTAATTGCATGCTTTGAGCGTGGAAACTGAGCATGGCTAAATTAATTAGGCATTTGTCAACTATATGGTGATTGAATATATTCCAACCTATATAGGATTTATCAACTGCATATAAATGTAGGAAATAAAATAATGAATCGGATCTGTTTTCACAAGTTTTAGGTTTTGTTTTGTTTTATTTTATTTTAAAGGTTTGCCTTTGTATAATTGGACGATTAATTGCGCGGCCTACAAGGTGCTGGTGCATTGTTTTTGACGTTTGACTTGGAGGAAATTTATCCAACATCTTTTTACTTGTAATCTTGGGAATTTGAAATGTTTTTAGATTAGTCCAACCTTAGTATGGACAAATCCAATAAAGATATCATAATTTCCTCCTCACCTATATGAAGAAAAAAATAAGATGCTACAAGAATTAGGTGTCTAATTCATAGATGCCACTATAGATGTTGTAGGTCATTGAAAGGCTTTTTTTCTTTTTTTTTTTTTAATTGTTTGTGATAATTTTAAGATATCAATGCCGGTGGTAGTCAAGGGAAATATTTCATTTTACATTTTATTGCCAAAATTACAATTAGGTGAATATTAATATGGAATGCAACACTGATAAAATGTAAGATAACTGTAAATGTGTTAGAAATGTGTATTTGATCAATTCGGCGAAAACATTCATGTGGAATCCAACAGTAAAGAAATGTGAGATAATTATTTAATGTGTCATACAAATGTATATTTGAGAGGAGTAAAAATTTATAATCATATAATATAAATTTATCATAGATCACTAATACCAAATTATGGAAAGAAAATATCACGTTAGATTATTATAAAATATAAAAATAATACGTGGATTTAAAAATTTTTACGGAATCATTCCGTGACGGGGACTGTTCTTCTCCTTATTATGATTGGAATTCAACCTTCTATAACAAACACGAACAGAAACTTCGAACAAGGCTTTCAAATACTTCAGTCAGGTTTAGGATGAATTTATACGTATTCGTTTGGGCTCGTCCTTTTTACTGTTAAGAGCCCGTTGATGCCATAAATGATAACTCAACAATGGACCCTTTACCCAAATCTCCTTTCAAAATTTGGACCGTTTACAAGTATATGGGCCTTTGTTCTCAAACTCTCTCCTCAATAATCAGTTGTGCATAAATATATGCCAAAGCAAAAAACCGAGTCAAACCGTGTAAGTCGGTACAGTTCGATTCATTTTTTGTATTATATATATATATATAAATAAAAATCAAATTCGAATCAATTTTTTCCTACACTGCGGTGCATGAAGTTATAATTTTTTCATAAGTTTGGATTTTGGTTTTATTTGTAGAATCTTAGCTCAACCAACAAAATGAGATATTGTTATTTCACGTGTATTGACAGTACAAAGAGTCCGAGCCTTTATTTACATGCATCAACCCTAAGCGACGTCGTTCTGTGTATTAGTATAAATCACATTAGACGACGTCGTCTATTCTTATTAAAACGCAAAAACACACGAAAGAAAAGAAAAGAAAAAAATAATAACGGCTATAAAGGAACAAATCGTATGACGTTGAAATGTTGCACGATCCGAGACCATCATCTTCTACACCCCCTCCTCAAGTTGGAGTGTGGAAGTACTGGACACACCCAACTTGGACAACCAACGATGAAACACCGGAAGCGGCAGCAGCTTCGTGAAGAAGTCGGCAATTTGAGCAGTAGAGGACACATACGAAGGCAAAATGAAGCCAGCCTTATACTTGTCACGGACGAGATGACAGTCGATTTCAAGGTGCTTGGTACGTTCATGGAAAACCGGGTTAGCCGTGATGTGAAGAGCTGCACGGTTGTCACACCACAGAGTAATAGGTAGGCTAGGATTGAGCTGAAAATCTTTGGCTAAGCAAAAAATCCATTGCAGCTCACACACAGTAGTTCCCATGGCTCGATACTCTGCTTCAGCTGAAGAGCGAGCAACGGTGACCTGCTTCTTACTCTTCCAAGAAATGAGACTATCTCCCAAGAAAACACAATAGCCTGTGATTGAGCGTCGTGTATCCTTACACGTAGCCCAATCCGCATCACAAAAGGTTGTGAGATCGTGACTGGAAGAACCATTGAGAAAGAGACCAAGGTGTGTAGTCCCCTTAAGATACCGAAGAACTGAAATAGCAGCTTCCCAATGGTCTGTGAAAGGATTATTCACAAACTGACTAAGTTGTTGTATAGCATAACTGATATCAGGTCTAGTCAAATTTAGGTAGAGGAGACGACCAATCAATCGTCTGTACTTATGTGGCTCATCAAGTGGTTGGCCATCAAAACCGGTTAACCTCAGTCCCTGTGGCAAAGGTGTGTTAGCCACCTTACAATTCTCCAATCCCATGTCTTGTAGAATATCAGTGATATACTTCTTCTGACAGAGATGTATACCCCCATTAACCATAGAAATCTCAATGCCCAAGAAGTATTTGGCCACACCAAGGTCTTTAATGGTGAAAAGGTGATGTAAATACTCCTTCAGTGCACATATGTGAGTGTGGTCTGACCCCATAATTAGAACATCATCAACATATACTAGCATGGCTATGAAATTATCTCCAGTAACCTTGGTAAAGAGACAATGATCTTGACTGGATTGCTGCAAACCAAATTCCAACAGCCTTTTGGACAGCTCACAATTCCATTCTCTCGAGGCCTGCTTTAATCCATATAGACTCTTAATCAATCTACATACCTGCCCTTCTTTCCCCTTTTCATAACCCTGTGGCAACTTCATATATACTTCCTCAGAAAGATGTCCATGCAAAAAGGCATTATTCACATCTAATTGCCATATAGGCCATTTGTTTGTGGCAGCCACAGAGATGAATACTCTCACTGTCACCAATTTAGCAACCGGAGAAAAAACCTCAAAATAGTCCACACCTTCCACTTGATTGAATCCTTTAGCCACCAACCTGGCTTTGTACCTTTCTACTGATCCATCAGCTTTCCTTTTGATTTTATACACCCATTTGGACCCTATAGCCTTCTTCCCTTTAGGCAGATGTGTAAGTTCCCATGTGTTGTTTTTTTCAAGAGCTTGCAGCTCCATATCCATTGCTTCCACCCACAACTGATCACCTTTAGCTTGTTCATAGTGAGTAGGCTCTTTACCTTCTTGGATATTGGCTAGGAACACTACATCTGGTGTATCTGCATGACATACATAATCCTTCAACCATCCAGGTGGCTTTCTGACTCTTTTGCTCTCATGTTGGATTAAAGTGTCTGGAGATGAAGAGTTATCTGATGGGTTCTCCATTATGTCTAAGCACTCAGATGGAATCTCATTTTGAGAATTAGCAGGCAAGTCATATACCAAGGGTAAGGGCACTTCTGTTAGTTTCTGAACAGCCTCTCCCTTAAAAGGAAAAATATGTGGCTTGAAGATAACATCTCTTGAGATAAACCTTTTATGGTGTTCAATGTCGAGCAAAACATACCCCTTGCACCCTCTTGCATATCCAAGCAAAGCACATCTATGAGATCTTGTATCCAGCTTGCCCTTGGTAGGATTTGTGTTCACTGCATAAACCAGACAACCAAATGGCCTGAGTTCATCATAAGCTGGTGGCTTCTCATAAACCCTCTCAAAGGGTGTATCCCAGTTAGTTGCTACACTAGGTAATCTGTTGATGATGTGTGCTGCTGTGATAACTGCATAGGGCCAATAGGTGAGATCAATACCTGACTGAAAAATCAATCCTCTTGCTATCTCAAGCAACTGTTTGTGTTTCCTTTCTACTACACCATTTTGTTGTGGTGTATACACACAACTCTTCTGATGTACAATTCCATGCTCCTGAAACATCCTTTGACAAGATTGTCCTAAGAACTCTTGCCCATTATCACTCCTCACTGTCTTGACATTCCTGTCAAATTGTGTCTTTACCATGTTGATGAACCCTTTGAGCATTGCTGCTGTTTCACTTTTAGCATTCATGAGAAACACCCAAACTCCCCTGCTATAGTCATCAACTATGGTCAGGAAATAAGGAGTTTTAGTGATAGACACATCTCTGCATGGCCCCCATATATCAACATGCAATAAGTCAAAACAGTGTGAGGTCTGAATGCTGCTAGATGGAAAAGGCAACCTGTGTTGCTTAGCCTTAAAACATACTTCACAATCTCTTAATTGCTGTTCCCCTGCTGTGTTGCAGTATTTCTTAAGATGTGGAATCTGTCTCAGAGCTCCAAAAGATGCATGCCCAAGAATAACATGCCAGTGCAGGAGTGATGAGTCACTGTTCAGGTTCATGGCTGTTGCCTCTCTTTCACAGTTCAAAACATACAGTTTATCCTTTAAAACACCATTTGCAACCAATTTCTCAGTAATTGTTTGTTTCAATGAACATCCTTCTGAGGTAAATTCACATCTGAGGTTGGAGTTAAGACACACTTGTGTGACAGACAGCAAGTTGTATTTGAAAGTTGGTACCAACAAGACTTCATGCAGCACTAGATCACTTGAAAGTATAACCTTCCCTACCTTTGTGACTTGTTTGCTTGATCCATCGGGCATATAAACTGTTATTGGTGATCTCAGAGGTTCTACATTACACATCATGTGTTCATTGATGCACATATGCTTGCTAGCCCCAGTGTCAATTACCCATGCCTCACTATTGATGTCATCAAACATGGACAGTGCATAATGTCTGTCCTCATTTTCCTTATTTCCTGCAAAGTTCACATATTGTTCCTCCTCCTTATAGAGATTGTTACTTGTCATGTTAAAAGAACCTTTTCCAAGCAATTTTGCCACTTCTTGTGCTAGAGATGTAATATCTGGATTAGAGCTCCCCTTTGATGCCTGAATCTTATTGCCATCTTCTGTTTGAATAACATTTGCAACTCCTCTACCTCGTTTAAACCAGTCAGGATAGCCATGAAGTTTGAAACATGTGGATTTTTCATGACCACTTCTCCCACAGTTATCACAGGTTAATTTTGCCCTGTCCTCTTTTGACAGCCTTGTTCCCTCTCTTACTGGCCTTTGACTATAAAATGGAGTTCTCGTGCTGCTGTCCCTACCAAATCCACTATGCTTTGTCATCATGGCTACATTAGGCTGTGTTTCACCAAGAGTTGAGGTCACCGTTCTTTGTCTCTCAGCTGACAAAATCATGGAATATGCTTTACTAACTGTGGGTAGAGGATCCATCAACAGGAGTTGATTTTTAACATTATCATAACTCTCATTTAGCCCCATTAAAAACTGCATTAACTTCCCTTGCATGTGTTGTTCAATATTGTACTTCCCAACATCACAGTTGCATGTACGCTGAGGTACCAAAGTCCCCAATTCATCCCACATCTTCTTCAACCTGTTAAAATATAGCATAACAGGCTCATTTCCCTGTTTGTGATTAGCAATGTCTCGCTGCAACTGGTAAATCAGCGGTCCATTTCTTTCTCCAAACTGCTGAGCAATTTCATCCCACAACTCTTTCGCAGACTCAGCATAAATCATACATTCAGCAATATCTTTCGATAAGGAGTTCAAAATCCACGAAATCACCATCCAATCCACCTTTTTCCACTTAATGTAATTAGCATCATTCGCAGCTGGTATCTCAATTTCACCATTCACAAACCCTAACTTCGTCTTTGCACCAAGAGCGATCACCATCGACCGCTTCCATGCCATGTAATTAGATCCATTGAGGGGATGCGAAACTAATTGCATACCTGGATTGTCGGACGAGCTTAAGAAGAAAGGATTATCATCTCGATCATCGGTATTGTTTCCTGCACGCGCATTCAGCAGCGGCCAAGCTTCGGTTGATCGATTGTTCGCCATCGTAGATGAGATCGAGCTTCAAGGATCGATTACTGCTCTGATACCATGTAGAATCTTAGCTCAACCAACAAAATGAGATATTGTTATTTCACGTGTATTGACAGTACAAAGAGTCCGAGCCTTTATTTACATGCATCAACCCTAAGCGACGCCGTTCTGTGTATTAGTATAAATCACATTAGACGACGTCGTCTATTCTTATTAAAACGCAAAAACACACGAAAGAAAAGAAAAGAAAAAAATAATAACGGCTATAAAGGAACAAATCGTATGACGTTGAAATGTTGCACGATCCGAGACCATCATCTTCTACATTATTCGGTTTGGTGCGGTTTGCATTTAACCGCACCAAATTGAATAAAATGTGTACAAATACGAAGATAAACCAAAAATTATGTCGAACCGTGCATTTCTTTACAATTCGGTTATATTATTTTAGTGTAAAACAAAACAGTTCAATTTTTTCAAAATTGCAGTATGATACAGTTAGCTTTTTGCTAGGTTTGACTATTTGGTTTTTTTAAGTTTGGTGCGGTTTTCACGTAACAGCAGCACTAGCTGTGCCTGCTATAAAATCTTCATCACCTGGCCAAACACAAAGCAAGTATGAAGTGTATAAGGTGAGTAAATTGCGGTTTACTTTTAAATTCAATTTTATTTGTATATTATGATTTTTTTTTAAATTACAAATATACTAATTTTTACCGTTTATGAACGATTTGATTTGTGGTTTAATATTGTCATTGATTTCTATATATCATATTTTTTAGTTTATGACTTGTTTATGAATGATTCACGTATTATTATTTTTTTGTTTGAATGTCGTATTATGTATTAAAATTTCAAAAAGACCTAAGGACATGTGAAATTACCATAAAATATGACATTTCATAGCATAAATATGCATTTATATATATGTATATAAATGTTTGATTATTTTTTAAATAATAATTATTTTTCTCCAAAAAAAGTCTATTAATTATTTCAGGAAATAATTTAACAATTTATAGTATTTTTCAAATGATCACTTATGGAAATTGCGGTTCATTATTTAAGGAACTAATTATGTCATATTTTAAGATTGCTTGATTACTCAAATCATGTGAATTAATTAATATATGGTATTTGTGCAGTGTCAGGCCGGAGACTCTCTTTAGAGTGAAATTTTTTTCTTAATCTAATTTTTGAATCTAAAATCTAATTCATGTGAATTAATTAATATACGGTATAAAATGGGCGGATTTATTTTTGGTATTGATGGTTGTTTCTATAGGAAATAAATTTATTAATATATGGTATAAAGCGAGCAAATTTATTTAGGTCATTTGATGAGTGTTTTTTTGTAAAAAATTTTAAATTTATTGAAAAATTAATCAATATACGGTGTACTTTTTTCTGTAATGCGCAGGCCAATATATTGTTGTTTAGGCGTGGGTTTCAATTTTTGTTTTAACTTTTTGTATGAAATTAACATAGTAAAATTATCGTAACTCCGACAAAATGATATGAACTGATATTTTGATATAATATACGTGTATCGATGATTTTTTTTATAGAAAAATTTATGATCATTATTTTTTTATATAATTGTGGGTCTCGATTTAATTCGTTTTTTGTTACGACATTTCAAATACTTTTTTTTTTGTGAAATGCATTGTTCATTTTTTTAGCATGATAAAGAGTGTCGATTTTTTTGGCATAAAAAAAATCTTATGACTAATTTTTTTACTCAACTACTTAATTTTTTTATTTAGATAATTTATACAAAAATAAATTTATTTTAATTAATGAAACAATATAAGTATTATACTTATACTTATTATTCACATAAGTTTTAAATACATGATAAAATTTTACCAAAATAATTATTTTATAGAATCACGTTATAGTCAAATCAAATTTCTGAATAAAAATTTTGAAATCACACATATTTTGAAATGAATATAATGCAATTTATTATCAGTTATGTGCAACGCATAGGTTGTGTACTAATTTTAAATAGACATTTTTATATGATTTTTCACAACTTAAACTTTATATAACATTTTCAATAAATTAATATAGGTACATTGTATTAAATATTGATCCCATGTTTTTCATTTATAAATATTATTTAATGAGAATTTTTATTTTACAAATATTGATGACTATCTCTTACCCGTGCGTACGGAATTTGTACTAGTTTTTGTTAAAGAAAATTTGATCGAATATAACATAAGTATACTTTATTATTGTGAAACATAAGTATACTTTATTATCGATGAATTTGCCTAATGGTTAAGCCGCCTTAAACAATAAATTTTCATTTAATTGTCAGTCATGTCGCAGACGCGCACGAAGGATTTCAATGCCAAGTTGGTGTATAATAATAATAATAATAATAATAATAATAATAATTATTATTATTATTATTATTATTATTATTATTATTATAGGTTAGTTTGGAGAATAAGCTAGGGTTTATTTTGAGGTCCTTATTTAAAGGGCTCTTCTGCTTTGTTATGAGATGATGAATTTGGAGATTGAATCAGATATTGTGATTTTTGTGTGTTTTACGAGAGAATATCTCGTTTATCTTTCTCACTCGTATGCTTCCCTACATCAGTTGGTATCAGCAGTCAGTACGATTCGCGATGTCGCCGGGACGACAAGACGCCGCAAACAAACGACGTGATGCAATCTTCAACGATCGGTTTCAACATATCGACTATCGATTTGAACAGTTGGACGTGCATTTCACGGATTGGTTTGCAGATCTTTCGACGGGGATCGAGGATTTGCATTTGATGCTTAACAACGTGGTTTGGGATTTGCAGATGAACCGTTTCGCAGGCGACCGAGGTGTGCGCGGGGGAGTTCATGGAGGAAGTGGAGGTCGTGTTCCATGTGGGGCGCCCCATCGGCGATCTCCACAACCGCCGCCCGGCGATGCAGACGGAGAGGCGACCATCTCGGAGGTGGATCCCTTCGGAGAGTGGCCGCCTCCGCCCGTCGAGACTAAGCTCGTTGATGCGCACGACGACCAAGATGTGCGGCAACATAGTGTGATTTTTTAAGAAGATGACGGGCTATTGTACGACGGTCCGCCTATTTTCGATGAGGAGCCTCCGGTGATGGAGAAATATTTTTGCGACAATATGGGTCCCGCGTGGGACGTCGTAGAAGTTGAGCCTTTGAAGGGAATGCCGTCGCTGAAACCCGATGTTTGGAGTATCTTGGCCAACGATGGTTTTTGGGAGCCGAAGTCAAGGCTCAATAACTGGTGGGCTATTTTTCGATTGTCTATCACGAAGTCTCCCAACAATGGGATGTTTGGTCGTAGTTATGGATTTTAGCGCGGCGAACGATGTGGTATATTTTGTGTTAATTCAGCTGTGTGGGTTATGCGTATGAAGGCATGTACATGTGCCTTTGCAGTAGTTCAATCTTTGCCCGAGATTATGTTAACTTTCGAGGTTGTTGGGTGACCTTCAACCTTCGTGTTTGATTGGAAGAAACGTTGGACTATTCCTGTCATTAGACGTCTCCAACGGAAACGAGTCGAATTCGAGGGCGAATCCTGTCATGGCGGTCAGATAATTTCCGCATCGAACTATGTTTAAGTTTGATAGTTTGACACTAAATTTTGTTGTCAATGTGTTTTGACTTTGAAAAATAAAATGATAAAGAAAGACTCATAATAATATTATAAGTCTTGACACGAAAATACTTGTGTGACGTGACCGATAGTTAATAGATCAAATTGTTATACATTTGTCACGAAAATAGATATTTATATTATAAAATGTCATAATTTTATTTAGAATACTGTTTTATAGGGTATATATTTTAATTTTAAAGTATTAATAATATTAATAACTATTAAAACATATAAGTGTCTAATCCTAAAACTTGCTTATCATTAGTTTCTATTTAAATAAGAGAATCGAATTCAAATTGTATTAATAAAAGTAGGACACTTTCTCCTCGAGCAGAATCAAATTAGAAAAGGGAAAGTTTATATCATGCAATAAATCATATAAAGTTTAATTTAAAAAATATACTTAAATTGATTTTTACTTAAATCAGCGTAACCCTTATTCCTATTTCAACCCAACTAAGGTTTCCGTACAAAAATAGGAGAAAATCAGCCCGCAAAAATTCCAAAACTGCCCCTACATCAACCGCCTCACGTCCTCGGTCCCTTCTATAAAAGCCGACCCCTCATAAGTCATAACCCCAATCCCTCGCTTTCTGGACTCGTATTTTCTGCAGATTCCGATATTTAAAAAAAAAAAAAAAATCTGTGGCGTCCACTGAAGCTAAGATGATCGTGCTGAAGACCTCCGACGGGGAGCTGTTCGAGGTGGATGAGTCGGTCGCCGGCGAGTCGCAGACGATAAAGCACATGATCGAGGACGGCTGCGCCGCCAACGCCATCCCGCTCCCAAACGTCTCGTCCAAGGTGCTTTCGAAGGTGATTGAGTACTGCCGGCGCCACGTAGAGGAGAAAGACGAGGACAAGCTGAAGGAATTCGACGCAGAGTTCGTGAAGGTCGACAATGGCCTGATGCTTGAACTGATCAAGGTATCTTCCGCCTGTTCGATTGTTTTGAGTTTTGAAACCCTGGATTTTGTCGTTGGTGTGTTTTTCGCCTCCTAATTTTGTTGCATTTATTGCTTTGCCTCTGTAGATGGTATAATTCTGTGTTTGGGGGTTTGATTATTTTGAGTTTGTGCCCAGGATCTTCCGTCGATTTAGTTTCGCTATTGATTTTGCCGCATTAACTGTTCTGTCTCAGTAGATGGGTAGAGAGGACAATATATCTTTAGTTAAATGTTTAGAGAGGACAATAATAATTAAGTATACTTAATCTAATATATTACATATATACTTAAGTAAAACAAAAAAAGTTTGGAGGGGACCATGCCCCCCAAAGTTATATGTACATCCGCCACTGACTGCAAGAAGCTTTCATACAAGCAACACATAATAAAATATTGGTGTCTTTTGTTTAAATGTAGTGATCTCGTGTTTTCAGGCTGCCAACTACTTGAACATCGGAGGGATGCTCGACATCACATGCCGAGCTGTGGCAGACATTATCAAGAACAAGTCGATTGTGGAGATTCGCACGCTTTTGAACATAACTAACGACTTTACAGAGGAGGAGGAAGATGCGATTCGCAAGGAGAACGAGTGGGCTTTCGAGTGATGACTAATGGTGTCATCTGGCTTGATGTTTATATGTCCTTAATGTTTCTGCAATTTTATACTAGAAGGGTGCCTTTGGGGAAAGTGTTGAAAGTAGGAAATATGGTAATCATATATATTTTAAAAAAAACCTTCTGTTGATGATTGGTTTGGATGATTATATGTTAACTCTGATCTTCTGAAGTAGTTCACTATTGAAATTTCATGTTTTAGTTCAGTTGCTTGGTTTTGTTGTGTCTTGCAGTTTTATGATGTTGACTTTGAGGGAGATTTAATTATAAAATAGAAAGTGGCCTATTTCAAGGTATTCCAACCAGTATTAGAGTGTATGCTTATAGCATCTCCAATCCTATGGTTTTGAAAGGGAATGATTTTTAACACATGTCAATTAATGATTGTAATATTAATCCATACATGAATAATGTTAAAAGACTAAAAATTTGAATCAAACTAGTATCTTCAATACATCAATGAATCATCATGTAGACCAATTATAATTATTCATTGATACAAGAATAATAAAAAATTAAACTAAATATAAAGTGAATTAATGAATCATCATGTAGACCAATTATAATTATTCATTGATACAATAATAATAAAAAATTAAACCAAATATAAAGTGAATTAATGAATCATCATGTAGACCAATTATAATTATTCATTGATACAAGAATAATAAAAAATTAAACCAAATATAAAGTGAATTAATGAATCATCATATTTAACATGGTGTTAGATATTAGAAAATGATTTCAACATTGTCAACATTAAATGTCATCCACATCATCATGAAATTGCTAATGACAAGATGCATTGGAGAATAAATTAGTAACAAACTTTCAAAAGTTGATGATATGAATAATTTTTTACAATGTCAAAAGTCACATTGGAGATGCTTTATCCCCTAAAAATTCTTCAAGTTCAGCTTGACTCGACTCATTTGATAAACGAGCCAAGTTCGAGCTCGTTTTGTTAACGAGTCGAGCTTTACTCGGCTCGATAAAACTTACAAAGAGAATTTTTATATAATTTTCTATAATTCGGCCATTAAATCTCGAGTACTAACAAAATTGTTTTTTATTTAAAGTTGCGATGTACAGTCGCTATGGACCAGTTACGCAAATTTAAATTGCATTCCAAATACATCTTTTAGATTCTTTCAAATTCTTCAATTTGTATCCTACATATTTACATCTTCGATCTTTCAGATTAACTTCCAAATTCTTGTAAACACAGTTGGGATCATAGATTTTTCGCATTTTTTTTTTTTTTGTNCCCTCATCATTGCTTAACTTGTCATTAGTGGATGAATTTAAAATTATTGCATCTTAATTTTCCCTCACATGACGAGGAAAATTATTCATATTGATTATAAAAATTGTTATGAGAAAAAAAATAACAATAATTAAATAAAGCGTCACTAGAAAAGAGTAAATAATGATTGTTTTTTATTGTAAAAATTCGAGAAAAAAATAATTGAGATGCATGAATAATGCATTCTTTCTCTATCTAATGACTGTAAAAATGCTATGTTGGTATTTCAGATTGACCAATTAAAGGATGTAGTTGTAAACCAGATCGAGGCTATGATTATTGAACTCGAACTTGAGGTTTAATTAAGTTGGGCCAAACTCGGCGGTAAGATAAATGAACTCGATATTGGTTTGTTTATTAATATCACAATGGATTCTGCTTGAGTTTTAACGATCTCAACTCAAGTCTTTAATAAGTCTAATTATATAAAAATTATATAAAAATATATATTTTTGAGTGTTAATAAGCATTAATAAGTCATTAGCATCCACAATACTTTGAGTTTAATTCCACAAAATTATATGTCACCTAAGAAATAGATCTAGTCTACAAAAATAAATTCTTCAATGCAAATAAAAGTAGGTTGGGTCCTGATGATGTGGCAGTCAGAAAAAGAAAAAGAAACTCGGTCTACCCTTAAGATTATTTTAGACCCTAAGTAGAGATCTAGTCTCTTTGCATTGGGTGGATTTTATTAATTTTACATAATTTTACATGCCACATAAACAAGACTAGACCCAGTACATTGTAGATGCTCTTATCTCAACTGGTTAACTAAATAAACTTTAAACCAGTGTTCTAAAAGTCGCTAGGCGCCCGCTAGGCGCTCGACCAGTGCCTAGCGCCTAGACCGCCTAGTCGGGGCCTAGGCGGCGCCTAGTCGGGGCCCAGAAATCAATAGTAAATACCTTATTTTTTATTTATTTTAACTACCTACAAAATAAGATTATCTCAACATATAATAAATTCACACACCAAAGTCCAAATAATAATATTAATATATATTAAAGAAAACATGAGAACAAAATAATGTAACTAGTATTTAAAAAAATAAAAAAAAAAAATTAAAAAAAATTAAAAAATTGCCGCCGAGCCCGCCTAGGAGCGCCTAAGTCCGCCTACGCCCGCCTAGACGCCGCCTAACCGCCTGGCCGCCGAGCCCGCCAAGGCCGCCTAGTGACCGCGCGTCGCAACGCAGCAAAATTAATATTTATATTTTCCTCGACTAACCTCTACTAACTAGTAGTAGTGGCGAGCAAGGGTCGATCCCACGAGGAGTGTGAATCAAATCGTGAATTTTCTCGTATTAATTGAAATTATAAAAAGCGATAAATGGGGGGGTTTTGATTTAATAACTAAACTACCTAAAAATCTAATGAAATAAATAAAATTTAAACAAGAAAATAAAAATAAAAATAAATAAAATAAGAGAAAGCTTCTAGTTTACGGTTCCGTCTACACCCTCGACTGACTCGTCTAATCAATTCTGGTACCAAATCTCGCTATCTTATGAAATTACTAGCCGTAGGCAACGACACGGTCAATTACCCGAATTTTTCCTTATTTTTAATTTAACCGCGAGACGCTCGACGATTAGACCTGACTTCTTGTACAGTCCGGAAAAACGTTTTCAAGATTTAATACAATTAGCCGCTTTACGATTTAGAAAAATAGGCTAGACTAATTAGTGAACTCAACCGCGTTCGTTCACTTAATTAGGCCGTGTTATCCCCGGTAGTTACCATCTTCCGGTTACCTCTTATGAATTAAACACAACAACAATTACGGATTGCAGGTCTAATTCAGATGTAGATATGAAAAGCCTAATCTAGGTGATCAATCTAAACAAGACTAACACATCATGGTGAATTATTCAAAATAACACAAACAATTCCAAAAAGATAACTCAATAATCAACCAAGAAAATCAATCAAACATCATCAAGTACGTAGGGTTCGACTTCCCCGGAACTAGAAATAAAAATTACTCTAACATAATAAATAAAAACAAAAGAAAGAGAATAGAATTATCCCCTTTCGAGTGCGGGTGCGGCCTCCCTCCGCAATTCGTCAGACTCCCTCGTATTTTCTTCTCTCCGTCCGCGTATCCTTTTTCTGTGTGGCGGCTCTTTCTTCTCGCTAATAAAAAAAATCTTCCTGCGTATGTGTGAACCCCTTTAAATAAATCCTATGGATGATTGGTGGTTACTTCTCAAAGTAAAACAATCCTGATGGCTGCGTCTCTTTTCCTCAAATAAGTTAATAGCCCAAATTGGGCTCAATTAACCAACATTTGGGCTTGATGGCGTGAATGCCCAATTTCATGTCTCTTTTTATTTAATTCCTCAGCCGCCAATGAAAATGCTCCAATATTCAAAAAATAAATCATAAAAATATCAAAGTGCAAGAATCCATCTAAAGAAATAAATAATTCGAAAAATAGATAAGTGCGATAAAATTAAGCATATAAAAATACGCTAATAAATATATAAAGATACACACTTTCCCCACCAATCAAACACCATTAAGCATAATTTAATCTCAAAAACAGTATTACAAATCTACAACTACCAAGATACACCTTACACATAATGTATATATGTTTCTATTAACTCTGAACATCAATTAAAGGCCTATAGTATCTGATTTGATTTGCCTTTGGGAGTTAGATAGATCCTTTTATATCTTGAGAGTTTCAAGACTACAAGATTTGGCTGAGACCAAAGTTAACTAGGATTACTTTTATTTTAATCATGATCAGTGAGACTCTTAATCCCAAATCCACATGCATTATAGACCTTTGAACCTTTTTTTAATAATTGTAATAATTTTAGTTTTCTTTTTTTTTTCGAACTATTTGAAAACTTGCATCAATTATGTTTGAAAAAATTGGTCAGCTCAAATTGGGGCACTCTTGATTTGTTTATAGCCTTCCAGAAAATCTTAGATTATTAAGTGTAGCACTAGGAAATTTCTTCATTCTCTCGCATCATGTGAGATTCTTTCTCGTCATATTATATAATAATAGTCTTGATAAGAAGAAAAATAATATGCTTGATTTTGATTTTTTATCGCGTATCTGTAATTCAGTTAGGAGTTGGCAATTTTTGTCTTTTGCTTTGGTGACGTAACAGTTTGGCCCTTGAAAATTTTGTCCTGTAAACAATGTTATCAATTAGCAATTTTATTGCGACTTTTTTACCTGTATATTACTTTAACGACGGTATTTACTATTTGTGATTCGTATAGTTTGACATTTAAGCATTTTGGAAAGAAAATAATAATAATAATAATAATAAAGGGCCCATTCAGAATCTGATCATAAAAAAACCAAAACTTTAACTGCATATTGGAAACTATGGGAGACAATAGAAAATTCAATTATATACCTCTTCAACGTTTTACATTTAAAATTTTCAAATTAGAATGTCACACTTTAAAAAAAAATATAAATAAAAATATTACATTTCATAGCGAATATGCATTTTTATTAAGAAAAAAAAAAGAAGACCGCCTAACGGTTCACGCGTCTCACACAAGAATTTGTATCTATCTATGATATTTCTTAAGATTAAAATTGCTATTTGCTACACTCCTAATTATGGACACCAATTCTGCACTTGATTGATGAGAAAATGAAAAGAGGAAACAGGTCTCATATATGATCATTTATCTTCAAACTCTTTAATTTGTTTCATTTTTCAGATAAAAAACATGTCTAACAATCATGTGAACTGAAAAACAAATAAATCCCATTATCATTACAATTGTTCCTTCTTTTCGTATCACACCAAAGCGAACTGAAAACATAATTCCTTTTGTTGTATCCTCAATACGAAAAGGTTCAGAAAAGGCCATAAGCAATAGTATCATTTAGGAACAAACAGAAGCATTATCTGATCAGCAAATACTGCTGTAAACTAAGAACAAGTGTTGCACCATCATTTTTTTTTTTTCATGAATTATAACAACCCAAAAGGATTGGACATTAGAAGGGAAAACTTCAAACAAAATAAATGATAGAAAAATGGCAAATTCATTGAGTCACCGAAAGATGAGGAATATTCTATTTGTATCACATAAAATCTAGAAAGTGCAAAACAGGTAGAGGCATCAGAGAGTAAACAAAAAATCTAGAAATTCCAACAAGTCGATACACTGACCTAGTGACAGTGAACTGCCTCTCAGTTCAGATTCTGACTATCCTGAGCTAGATACTCAAATTTTCGTTTCATATATGATCATTTATCTTCAAACTCTTTAATTTGCTTAATTTTTCGGATCTAAAACATGTCTAACAATCATGTGTAATCAATTTTAGTATCTGTAAAATTCCCACTTGAACCACTACAAGTCTCTCCTCCAATATACATTGCTTGTCCACTCTACAAAGTACCAAAATTCAGAAATAGTTGTGTTTTCAAATTTTTGATCTTCAGACAGATTAAATGCATAGGCTGCACAGTGAACAAAATTAGGGAACATAACCGAGAAGAAGATATCGAGACCTTGTGGTTACTCAGTCATTGTACGCCCTGCAAACTTCTTCAATTTCCATTTCAGAACCATCATCCTCTAAACAACTCAACCTGTCATTCTCCAGGGGTTCAATCTGCAACTGGTCATCTTTCTTCATAATCACTTCCGAGCAAAGCCTCACTATTCTTCTCATCTGAAAAATCCTCAAAAGACCCAATTTTCTTCTTATTCTTTCCCCTGTGACCGACAAATCTCAGAACTTTCTCCCTCCAAACAACCAACGGATCCTTCTTGATCAACTCAGGACCATCATAAGCCTCATTCAAGAACACGCTAAACCTCTTTCCCCTTTCCGAGACATAGAAAATACCCAGGTGCTTCAGCAGAAGCCTCATCAGCTTCTGTGGCATAGTAAACTCCCGTCTAAAATGCGTCAAATAATCAGTCACTAATCTCTTCTCGAGAGTAAAGCTCAGCAGCTCGTGCATCACGGCCACCGCCCGTTTATCAAACTCGAGGGAACCCGCTTGCAAGCCACTTGCATCCGCATATGGGGATAAATACTGCCTTTTTTGAAAATGCTCGATTTTCCCACTATATCTATACATTTTCTTGTAACTCGAGGGGAATTTCAAGGAAAAGCCAATGAAAGCCATCCGGATACATGTTCATCGAAACTCAGCCCTTCCTTCAGGGGTAAAACCGTCTTTTCCAGTTCAGTCACCGCCCAACCAGGCCTCCAAGTGACAAGCTCCAAATACTCACTCTCGTCGAGAGGCTTAAATGGCTGCACGACCCGAAAGTTTTCCGGATATTTATGAACCCAATATTTTCTAAAATCAATCGGCAGCCCAAAATCGCGCCTAAAATGCGCAATCTTATCGAGCGCCAGCCGCTTATCCGCTGACATCATTAACATCCGAGTGACGTGCTCAGCAGCCTTTTCGCCATTTTTCTCGATTAATTCTTCCTCCTCCTTCACTAAGTCTTCGGCTTTTTCTGTCATGCCACACCAAACCACGCCTTTAGTGTCTTTATACAGTTCGAAAAGCTTGGGTGACTTGCGGAGGAAATCGGAGATCTTGTGGGGCTTGGGGAGGTTGATTTGCCTGCGGTGTTGGTCGAGATTTCTCAAGGGGATTATGTTTTCAGACTCAGATTTGAGAATCTCGAACAAGTGTAGGATCTTCATAACCATCTTGTGTTTTTCGGTCACGATTTCTAGGTCGTGCACGCGTTTGTTCTTGCTCCGGTCTTCAACCCTTTTGCTGGAGGTCATCCATCGGATTTGTTCGCAAGGCCGAATTGAGTCATTCGCGAAGAAGATTTTACGGCATGGCTTGAGACTAGGCTGAGGCATATTATGAGTGAAAAACACCCCTAACAAGTACCAAATACAATGAACGAGATCAATACAAACAGGGAGATACAAATGCACACACAGGGCTCTGCTAATACAATGTTTGTGCTCGAAATATCGCTTCAAATTGAGCCTCATGAACCAAAAGGCTAGCGAGAAAGATGCAAACTTGGACTTACAATCAATAAACCAATCAAAAAGTTAATCTTCCTGTGCTCAGTAAATGAGGCCCATTGCATTTTGTTTGGTTGTCATTATTATTACACAAATACAATGGTGGGACGATGCTAATCATTAAGCTAGAGTTATACAACAGTTTTATATATACTCACAGTTCAAAAATAGTTGATGTCGACGTGTATGGTGTAGGACGACGCAGTCTATCGCCGGTCACGAAATTAGGTCAACAAATAAGAAAAACTGAAAAATACGAGCTCTATTTTCCCTCAGACACCGAGTTGTGGCTGCGATAGTGGTTCATATATTGTTATGGTGTTTCAGGGACGGCGGAGGATGGAGGAGAGAGGCGGCGGACGGCGGAGAAAATAGAAGAAGGGGCGGGCC
>BKCP01006294.1:2098529-2112682 GCA_008636005.1 Striga asiatica
AAGGGAAAAGAAAAATGAAAGAAGTGGAAGGAGAATTTTCAATACTACCGAAACCTTGTGACAGTTTTTATTTCTCTCGGAAACCCTAGAATATTTTCAGTCCATTCCTGATGGAACGAAAGCCCGAGGAGCATTTTTGCAAATATTAAAAATGTGAGAATCTTTTATAAAAATTATATTATTTTGGGTAACCAGCCCAGACCCAACTTTTTGTCCCTAATAATCTGTTTTTAAAATCTGGATATGTACTAACACCCCACCATTATCTAATAAGATGAGAATGTATGGTATTTCATGGTCATCGACAATTAGCAGAGATACCACCAATATCTGGCCAACAGTAGGCTGACCAACACAAAACATTTACAAATAGGAAGGAAGTCACAACAGGTTTACTTTAGAACATGAGAATACAAGTGAGAAAATTCTCGCAAAGGTCCATAGGATATACTCACATTTGTAAGCTCGAAGTAGGGCCGCAGGGCTTTCTCCATCCCTTTCTGCATAAAAACAGTTCTTTCTGGAATTTCACCAAGCAGTAAGCGGACAATCACAGCCCACTTGTTGCACTGAACTCGGAAGCCGAGAGCAGATATAGGAGCTTTTCTGGCAGCTTGGAGGAGAGATTCCTTGGCATCAGTGTACTCTAACTGAATTGTCCTAATCTTTCCAAGGTAGAACAGGTACCTACAGAACTGCAGACCATAAAAAGGATCAGAACAATTATTAATTATATTATATACACATATATCAAAATAAAATTTTAAAATCAAAGAAAAATAATAATAATAATAATTATACTTGATCCACGATCTTGGAAAAAAACAGGGAAACACTAATGGCACTGGATTTCAGTTTCTTCATGGAAACTCAATTTTCAAACTTGGACCGCGGGAAAAAGGAAAGAATGAATTGAGTCTCAAAGCATTTACAGGATCATCCTATTAGGTTAAATTAAATACACTTTGTAGTTTAAATTCTAAAAGTCTTAATTACAGCACGTAAAGTTATCTCTAATTAAATCACAAGAAAAAATCTCTAACAAAAAAGGCAATGCAGGCCTTAAGACTTGCCTGCTGGTTTGAATGAGCCTCAAACCGGGGAGCCTTTGCTCTCAATTTTTCAGCTTGATCATATAAGTTGTAATGAAGGTAGTTCCTCAGCAGAAGATTCAAAAGAGTTTCCTGCAAACATGCAGCCACATCATCAACAACGAAAAGACAAAGCAAAAGTCAATTGACAAACTATTAACTACTGTAGTCAAATGCCAAACATACCTGCCCCAACTCATCATGGCGCAAAGTTGCAGTCCGGTGCAAAGCAAGAAGATCACTGTCAACAAATGCTATTTGACGTGAAACCATCGACTATAAGAAAGACACTATTTGGCAGTAAAAAAAATGCACCAACTCAAGTTTAAGGGGTACTCTAAACATAACTAGGCTTAGAAATTTCCATCAATACAAAAGCCTCACTGTTGCTGCACAATTCAAATGAGTATAGAGATATGCATACCCTCGTATTTCAGCAAGATTGCCAGTAAGTTCGTAGCTTAAGGAGAAGTAAAAGTAGAGCCTGGCTGCTAGGACATCAACTGTTCTTCTATTAACATTCCTCAAACGAGCGATGCCGGCTGAAGAGCAAGCCTTAGCCTGACAATGACCATCATCAATGAATTGCAAATGCAAATATTCAGATTTGATTCATGATATCAAAGTTGACAAAATTTAATGACACCCATACCTCATTGTATCTCTTCTGATCAATCAAATGGATCAGAACAAGCAAATAGCAGTATATCTCGATTTCAGGCAAGGAGTGTTTTGCAGGGGCTTGTGTACCAGAAGTCACGCTATCGACTTCCATATCTTGCTCACCTTCCTAGAAAACACCACAACAAGACAGTCTTAGCACGAAAAGCCAACCACTAAGGCATCGGAAGATTTTTCCAAATAACATACCATTGGTCAAAGCATCTGGATAAGGAACCACTATGCCAAGAAAACAAAAAGATTTTGCAAATTTTTCGGTCAAACACTTCATCAACATCATGAAGGAAAATTCTAATTCGCTTACCTGAGGAACATATGAGGACAAGCGCGAATGCACCTCAGATCCGGGCACAAGGGCAAAATTGAGAAAAGCAGAAATAGAAGAAGCCTTCAGCTTCTTTCTCAGCTGAATGGTCCACCGAATAGCCCTCACAATCCTCCGGACCTCTCGAGTGTAAGCCCCCACCTCAATCAACCCAGCAATGTCCTTCAAAACTGATAAAATAAAACACAAATTAGACCCCAAATATGTTCCACTCAGGTCAGGCTACTGAGAAAGGGGAAGTGTCAAGTGTCAGAGAAAAAATCTGCATAGTCTATCATTGAACTTTATAGTAAAATAAACCTCCTCCATAAGCTCAAATAATAATTACTTGTCTAAGCTTAAACAGATGCAAACTTCATCTATTTTCCCAAGATATTTTGCTAAAAATGCCATAATTAGACAACCATACCCTCATTTTCATCACCTAAATCTACAGCCAGCCATAATTTCTCTGAAAAAGTGCAACTAATTAGATACTTACGCTGAAGAGTAGTAGGTGAAGTGGTTGAAATGGAATTTGAGGGGGCGAGCTGCTGCTCCTTCATCTCAACGTCTTGAGTCATTTTCGTCAAAATCTGAGAATAAAAACCAGCACAATCTAAAAATGACATAAATCGGAGATGCAAAAACCCATTCCTTTCAATGCACAAGATTTACGAACCATTGTCGGTACCTTACCTGATAGAAGCGGTTCCTGTGATGAAATTCGACCCGATCTAAGGGAAAAGTAGGGTTATCGATCACTTCAGTCTACTGCAAATCTGAAGATAAAACTGAAAAGTTCCCATAAAATTCTAAAGAAACACAAACTGAAAAGGGAGATCGAAAGAATTAAAAGGTTAAAATTAAAACCCTAGAAAAGGGAGAATTAAAAGGGATATACAACGAACCTGAGAGCAGATCGTTTGGGTAAGAATGTAAGAATGTCGAAAAAAAAACCCTAGAATTGAAAGGATCGTTTGCCGATCTCTTTTCCCAAACCAAGCAATAGCACAGAAGCAATAATTAATAAGTAACAAATTTTCATTGTTGGGATGAGGGTAGTTTGGTAAATTAGATAAGTTTCTTATTGATACTCAGACTTGTCAAAACGGGCTGGAGGGCGGGCCCGCCCGCAGCCCGCGAAAACCCGCCTTTCGGCGGGGCGGGGCGGGCCCCCAAATGGCCAGCCCGGCCCACCCCCCGCCACGGGCCGCGGGCTAGGCGGGCTGGCCCGCCAAATTATTGAAAAAAAAAACCACCTGCTTAGGCTGCTTGTAACACGCGTGATGCGTCAAGAACAAATTCCAAAAGAAAAAAAAACAACGTAGTTAAAAAATTAAGAAAAAAACACCTCCCAAAGAAAATAGAGAAAACAAATCAAAATCAACTCATCATTCATCAAGTTCAGGATTCAATTCATAATCATAACATTGATTCAATTCACAGTCACCCAATTCAATTCACAATCACTGACAAATACACACAAATACACCCCATAGAATAGATAGAACAAAGAATTAAAGGGGTTCAGCCATCATTATCCTTTACCGAAATGGAGTTGCCTTGTCGTTGCCGGCGCCGCTCGGAGACACTGCTTGCCGCTAGCCACTTGCCGCTCCAGTGCAACTGTCGAAGGTCTCGCCGCTCGCCACTCGAGTCGAGGTCCTGCCGCTCGAGTCGAAGCCTCGCAACGTCTTGCCGCCGCCGCTCGAAGGATGAGAGAGAATGAGTATGAGATGAGACTTGATCGACGAGAGCATTTAGGTTTACGGTTTACAAATTAGTGAAACGCGACACGCCCGACTCTCTCAGACTCTCACTCTCTGTTATTGAATCATTGATTTTGGGCTGAAAAGAATAAGTTGGGCTTCAGGCCTTATCAAATATTTTTCCTTTTCTGTTGGGCTTTACTCTTCAGTTGGGCTTAGGGGCATTGATTATCTATTGAAACATTAAATAGGCGGGTCAGCCCGTTCCCACCAGGCCCGCCCCGCAAAAGCCCGCGGCCCGCGCGGGCTGGCCGGTTTAGGCCCGCTCCCTAGCGGGCCTCTAATAGCTCAGCCCGGTCCACTCTTTTGGTGGGGCGGGACGGGCCGACCCTCGGGCCAAAGCCCGTTTTGACAAGTCTCCATCATTCTAATTTTTTATTGGGTAAATTATATATATATATATATATATTAAATGAGTCATTTCTATAAGACTTATTTAGGCAAAAAACAATATGGTTGGATCATCAAATTTTCACTTCTTTCAAACAGTGATATTTATGTTAGTCATGACGTTAACATGGTAATTAATATATTATTTTGTTAACGTTTTTTTACAATATATCTTTATTCATATAAGAAAACAAATAAAAATTACACCTATTTTTTTTTATCATACAATACTCAATTATTATTTTATGATAATATCTGTTGTCATATAACGTCATTATTATTATTTATAAAGGTTATAGAAGTAGTTTTCTTCTTCTTACTTTATGTTAAAAAATTTTAAAATAAAATTTTGTGTATAAATATTTACAAAATACACAGACATGTCTTTTTGGAATTTAATTTTCTCATAATTGTTAAAAAAAAAAAAAATTGATTTAGCAAATTGTCAAATAATAAACCCTTACATAATCAAGAGATTTTTCTAATTTGCATCCTAAGGCTTTATTAGTTTATTTAACATACTATGCAATGTAAATATATATTTTACAAAAAATTCATTATGAAAACAAATAAAAAATAATAAAATTATTATGGTTGACAATAATATACAAATAAATCACAAGTTGAAATTGTAAAGAATAGTGAACATATTTTAATTTTATTATCTAGCCATTAGTAAATTATCTCTTAAATGGTAAATTATTTTAATTTATAAAATTTATTTGATTTTATATAATAAAATAAAGGTTAAAAAATATTAATTCACCAACTTGATTTCGTTTAGTTAGTTAGAAGGAGAAAATTATTTAACATGATATGATTGTTTATAAATATTTTACGATGGAAGTCAATATTTGTGAAAAAAATTAATAATATGGTTAAGACTTAAAATTATTTTCATATTTACATTGACCAAAATATTATCAACATGAATTACGGACAATCAAATTATAGTTTATGATAATGGATATCAATAAAATTATTGCAGATGTTAATAAAATTATTCAAAGAAATAATTTTTCTGATCATATTTGATTCAGAAATGTGCACATGAAAGTAATTAATCATATATTTTAAAAAAATTTAAATAAGGTATGCATTAAATGTTCTTAAATTTTTTTGCTACTATCTTTAGTAAATAGTTATTCTTTATATATATATATATAGATTTCTCCTTTCCTCGNGAGTTTTTGGTAAATTCGTGGAATTGATCGCGTAATTTTGGATGTGCAAAATAATAATTTTTTTTATATATTGTATAAAAAAATATTTTAATTACAAGTGAAATCAAAACACATGTCTAACTTGGGAGGAATAAGAAGTCGTCCAAAATGGAAAGACTGAGCCGAACTTATAAATTTGGTACGATGTGGTGATGTGTTGTTTATTTAATCATATTTTTCGGTTTGTTTTACTTTGATTAATGGAAATAAAAAAAAAAAAAAATCGTTTGCACCGAATCAATATCTTAATTTCTCTTTTACAATTGATATATCGGTGACTCAGGTCTAAAGTGAATCGGCTGGTTATGACCTCTGATTTAGCTAAACAGTTAAAGATGACTTGCAAAAAGAGTCGGGAGAGTCTCCCAGAATTATCACTTCAACGTTCAAGTCAGTACAAGGAGAGACAGAGAATACAAACTGTAAGTAGATAACTGTACAAACTATGCAAAGGATTTACAATTATACCTCAACCCCTTTTTTTGGGGAATACCTGCACCAATTGTCTGATTGCCTGCGGTCAGCCTGCTCGACTTCCCGAGTTTGATCTTATCTGTTTAGTGTTTATCCTCATCCTAATCACGTTATGATCATCATTAGATTCCTTCTTATTCACATTAAATTTCTTCTTAGAGCACCCACAATGTTTTGGGTTCATTCACAAAACACATGACACATAAGAAATAGACTCAGTCAAGAAAAATATGTACTTCAATGCAAGTGCAAGTAGACTGGGTCCTGCTTATGTGGCAGCAAGAAAAAAGACTCGGTATAGCCTTCAGTCTATTCAAGTAGAGATATAGTCTCTTTGCATTGAGTTAAATTTGATACTTTTATATACTTTTGTTCATGTCATCCAAGACTTAGGCTCTGTTTGGTTATTAGCATTTTGACACAATTTGAACGTTTTGCTGGAGGTAGCTTTTTCATTTGATCAAACAGCTAAAAACAAATGTTTGGTAATTCAACTTTTTTAGTCAGCGTTTTGATCATAACCGCTATTATTCTAAATGCTGCAATGAGAGGCGTTTTCACATAGCTGATTGTTAAATATTCATAAATTAATAATAATAATAATTTCCACTACCAAAATTGTTCTGCAAAATGATATCAACGTTGCATAATTTCAACTCCCTTATGTAAATCAAGACATGTATAAAATTGTTAATTTTTCACAATAGCTCATTATCTAAAATTTGAATGAAATTTTATATTATAAAAACGAGTTAAATGTGTTGTCGAAAAAAACAACTAAATCGAACTATTTTAAAAGTAGAACGGACGCCAACAAACATTGCTCAAACAAAATAAAAGTAAAAGTATGTTATTTTCATTAAAATAAAATAAAAATTATCTTAAAATCCAGAAAAAAAAATTGAATTCAATTTTATGGTAAGAACGAATAGATGTGTTGTCGAAAAATAAATAAAAACTAAACTATTTTGAAAGTTATTCAGACGCAACAAACATTGCTCGAACAAGATAGAAGTAAAAGTATGGTATCCATTAAAATAAGATGATATTAATTTAGTATTAAAAAAAACATATTTCAATTATATGGTATGAGAACAAGTTAGATGTATTGTTGAAAAAAACAATTAAAACCGATATCTGATTATATATATAATTGTATAAGAAAAATTAAAATTAATTTATATTAATTAAATTTGATCTACAAAATTAAGTGTTTTTATNTGTCTTCGTATTAAATTGTCTTCGTATCATAAACTATAAAACTATATATATATTAAATTGTCTTCGTATCATAAACTATATATAAAGAAAATGAAATAAATATTACATACATGAATAAGAAAGATCAACGTATTTCATGGACATTATCATTCTCCCCATAATGTTAAAGTATATGCATGCACAGTACTATATAACTTCCTCCAAAATTCAACTTTTTTAAACAATTGACATTTTCATTGTCCCCACAATATGAAAATATGAATACACATTAAGGAAAAAAACAATACAATGTCAAGATGCTTATAGTAAGGCAATGACAATTGCCAATTTACGGACCCACATTTTGTAATTAATCATAGTTGATTTTGGTGCACTACCAAACATGATATATGAATTGCTCAAGGAAAATGTTCAATAACGAAAAAACCTAACATGTTAACCAAATTAAAGTGGCGAACATGTTCTTGGACTCGAGATTGAGGATTAATTCAAAGTGTCTAAGAGTCGAAGTGTTGTATTTTAGAGAGAATATTGCATGACGAGGCATAAGGAGATCTCGACCCGTGGTTTATAGTCATTAGCAGTTTAAAATTATGTTATAAAAAAATGCTACAATTCCGTTACAGAACCATTCCATCGGAATCCATCGTGAGTAGTTGATCTAACGGTTACCATTCCCGACGGAATGATTCCGTAACGGAATTATAGAATCTCCCTATGTTATAATTTAAGGTTTAATTTAAGTTGTAATGTTTATTCTCTGATTATATAGGACTTCAAAATTTTCCCCATAGTTAAATTATGTGTATACCCTGTCATTAAAAAAAACTAGTACAGATCCCGTGCAATGCACGGGGTGCACAAAATTAAAGCTATTTATCAAGTTTTATAATTATATAAATGAATAAAGAAAAATGTACAGGATATATATAGTACGTGATCTGTAATAGGCCAAAATGTGAACACGGGTGATGCACGGGGTGCACAATTTTAATGTCATTTATTAGTACAGAGTCCGTGCGATGCACGGGGTGCACAATTTTCTAGTACGTGTAATACAAATACATACCGTATGCACGGGACAAAAGCACTAAATGAGTTATTTCCACATATCTTGCCGGTTAAGTAGCTCCTGAACACGGGTGCACAATTTGTAGTACGTAATATAAAATGAGAACAGATTTCCATACAATTAGATAATAAATTAGATAATAAATAAAGCCTTTTTATTTTAATAAAGATTTTACGTACTTTTTTCTTATTGGATGTTATGGGATTTTTTTGTTAAACCAATTTTAGTGGATATGATACAAATACAATTAGAGGATTACACAAAATCAGAACAGATTTCTATACAATTAGATAAGAATGAATTAGATAAGGAAAAAAAGAAATTAGATAAAGAATTTTGAATCTACCTTTTTTTAGTATAGATAGACTTTACGTACAAATTTTGACTTCACCGATTTTATAAGATTTGTTTTGACAAAATCAAAGATGAATATTGAAGACTGTTTCTATTAACGTTTACAATGTGTATTTAATGTTTTTTTTTGGCAAAATATTCTTTTTAAGTGTGATATATAAATATTAAAAATACTTAAAATATTTAAAAATACTTACAATATTTTATAACATCTACTAGTTGGGTCACGCCGTGCACGCACGGCGGACTCAAATTTAGTCTAAAAATATAGTGAAAATTTGTCATCACTTGTAATGAGCATTGTAATCCATTGGCAATTTGTATGCTTGTTAAGAAAATAACTTGAACCATAAAAACCCTATTACACAACTTCTGTGGCAATTGTTGTAGTTCATTTTTGGGTCGTTGTTGCAACTCTTCATATATATTATGCTGTTGTAGTTCATTTTTGGGTCGTTGTTGCAACTCTTCATATATATTATGCCAATTAAGTTGACATTGTCTCATCATCCTTTCTCATATTATTGTTGTTATTCCCTACTTATTTTCAAACAAATGCTAATCGCCACAAATTAAATACGCAGATCTCAACCTACTATCTCTTCATTTACCCCCAAAAAAATAATTTGGGATACATTGGTACAAGATTTGTCTATAAGCCTACAAGGTGTGTAATTCTTGAGAAATTGAGTTTTTTTTCTTGATTTTGTGTGTCCCTCCCTCCTCCTCTCTCTCTCTCTCTCAGCTGCAAACAAAACCACTGCTGAGTAGGAAAACTACAACTCAGTAAATTTTCCAATGCAAATTCGAATAAACATGTACAACAAGTGTTGTGCTATGTCAAGCACAATATAAAAAACAAATAAATACTCCAGAAACAAAACAATATTGAGCCAGAAATGATTTTTCAATCTTATTAGTATCAGAAAATGATTTTTCAATCTTATTAGTATCACTTTTTAGTAACGGCCATCCATTCTCATCCTATATCCCACATCTCACTGAATCCCTGCCGCAGAAGGTAGCAAACCACAGTCACCCTCCTGCATATTACCTGTTAGTCATACAAGCTCAACAACATTAAATTGTTATTTTTCCATCTTTTAATATTATCTAAAACCAACAATTCATGTGGTACCACAAACACTGCAGGACATTGTTGTACCAACGGCAGAAACGACCATTTGCCCAAGATAGTTTAGAAAAAAAACAAATTAGACTCCACTGATTTCTTTAAAACACTTGTGCCCTACACAAATTGCACCTGCAACAGAGTGCGGCTTTTCCCCAGATTGTTTCAGAACATCTAAAATTCGCTAATTGTTTCTATTTCCCTTTTGACAGATAAGACAGATAACCTCAATTCAATATATCTAGACTTTTTAAATAAAACATCAATAATAATTGAAGTTCAACATACTATAACAAGCTCTGCATATTTACATACATGTTTTGAAAAAATAAAATCTTAATTGAATAGCGAATTTTGTTTCACAGTCAACATGTCAAACATATTATGTAACATTAGTTTAAAAAATAGAACCGAACTATCAGCTTTCTCAGTCATAGTTTTATATTTCTTGTGCAAATTTATTTTACCCACGTGTAGGCTAGTAGCTACTTGTGAAGTAAAACAGATATACAGAAAATGACCCACTTCAAGATAGGCCTGGATAAGAATACATAATTCTTAAAATCAACAAAAACTATTAAGCACAAACAAAAATTATATTTTTTGTTGTCTGGCTACAAAATTGAAGTAGAGATTTGGAGAAAAAACCTTGCTGCTACGAATCTCCTGATTATTGAAATAACGGCAAAAAGGTACACGCTTATCCTTGTACGCATGCACATACACAGAGAATATATCTCTATGGCCACTGCTTCAGACCTTTGAACACCTAAACACATTATATAGACAAATATCAAATTGGTGCATCCAAAATGAATTTTCAGCAGTGTCAATCAATTAGTAAAAAAATTTAACAAACATCTAAAAGTTCAAATTATTCGACCATAATGAATTAGAATCGCAAGTTATTTAGAATTTGTAAATAAAAATCATAAAATAAACAAAAATATCATGAAGTCTTATTAATTTTATGGAACACAAAAAACCAAAATATTGAGCCCTCAATTTTCAAAGTGAGATCAATTTCTTATTCTCTAAAACATTATATGACTTCACTTCGCTTCGCTTCGTTCATAGAGTCTCACTTTGCTCTCCTTTTAGTCGAGTCAATTGCATCGAACTTCCAATCACTGTACTGGCTTTAATTTTCTTTTGTTTTTAAGAAAAGTTGTATGTTCTATAAATAAATTATACGTATATACATAATACATTGTTCCATGGGTAACTTTTTCCTCTTACCAATTTCTTTGTGTGTGTTGTACGTATATAGATTGTTCAATGGGTTGCATAAACCTGGAAAAAGAAATAGGCTTTTTAGTTAGCTACTGTACAATATTGATTGCCATTGTGAGCAGCAAAAATATGATAATTAAATAATTAAGGATTGTACTAATATGTGTGTGTGTGTGTATAAGACACCACGTAATACAAATTTACAAATGTTGCAACAAATGCGTGGATTGACTTGTCGAAGATAAAGAGTTGCAGGCGAAAATATTGCAATCGCAGTAGCTAAAAACATATAAACAAAGGAAACATCATAATCGAACAGGACTCCGACTGCAAAACCACAAAAGGCAATAGCAAGAAGACATGTTGACTTTCAGGATGTAATGTCTTCTTTTGACTCTTGTGTATTTTCAGTTTGGTGATTTGGTTCTAGTTGTTAGTGACCATGTTGGTCTTTAAAGGGGTTCCATTTGGTGTGGCCCTCGTACCTTGACTGTCTAGCGCTAGGGTTAGATAGGAGAGTGTTGGTATCAGTTGATATCCCTTGTGCACATTGGTTTGAGTTTACTATTATGTGGGGGAAAAAAAAAGACATAATGCCTTCTACCCTTTTGGAAATGCTACATGTAGAAGCCCGGCTAGGAGCCTTATCCTTCCATCGGAAGCTAACTACACATGCTTAGACAACTGAGTAGCCAATCGAAACAAATACCGTCACATTCAGACAATCAACACAATAAATGGAGGTGGAGACTAATAATAAGAAAGGACAAACAAAAATACTACCATCGAGGGTAAATCACTTGAGATTTGTATTTACTAAACAGGTACCCTATTCTCTTGTTAAGAAAAACATGCCTAAGATATATGTAATATCAAAAGATAGTTTGGTTCATTTATTTTCTTTTCATTTGGCAATTGGGCTAGCAACCTCAGGGGGTAACTTTTGGTTTTAAGCATAAATAGAAATAGATGTCTGGAAACAGCATACCAATGTTCCAACAAATAGAATATGTGATAGGTTTCGCACATTAAACAGCCGTGATGTCGGTAACAAGACCAACCCAAACTTGATAATGAACTGGGGCTTGCCGTTTTGGGTGTACTCTAGCAAATATGGCTGGTAACAGACCATTCCCCACCAATCCCAAGGTACAACCGAAACTGAAAAAAAAAAGTTAGTTGTTGACTATTGGCCAAATAAGCCACTTCATAAAATTTTAAGAAAAAAGAAAAATTCACTTCACTGCACATTAAGCCCAACTAAGAGTGGTTGTGAGTCGCGCAACGACACCAAAACTGATTAAGACAGATACGTATTCCAAGCCCCTGGAAGTGAAAGCCTCAAGTAGAGGAGCATCTTCCTCAAGATATTAGTACGGTACCATCCCAGTAATTACCAAGCAGACCCCAATGTACACTGCCATACACATTCAGACTACCAATTATGCCCAAAGGTAAGTCCCTCTGAAAAATCGAGTTGCAGATGTAGGATCTTAAAGTAAAAGTTGCATATCTTTAGAAGGGGCAAAAAAGGGGTAAAAAAATAAAGGAAAGGTTGAATCCAACGTATGATAAGAAGGCGACTGTTGCCATAGTCAATATTGACGACTTTACTCCATTTGGAGCGAAGGGAGTCCAGTTTGATATGACGACCTTAAATGGTCCAATAAGGATGACAAACAGAACAATGAACACCGGTATTAGTATATGGTTTCATCAATCATTCGGCACAAATAACATTAGAAGAAAAAGGAAACATAATACTCTCACACTAAGGAGAGGACAGTACTCAACGCAAATTCAGGTTAACATCCACTACTTGCTCACTTGTACCTGGTTTGCCAACTTATGAACAACAGTAATATGAACCACGAAGTCAAAACATTCTAAATTAGTACCATTTTAAAACGACGATAGAACAATGAATATGAAACAACTCAATTGCTAGACTACGTCTCTTTGACGGGATCAAAACTACAATCAATGGCAGAGACACAACACTCAAAAGAGACTAAAGAAACAAATAAATTTGACAACAGATAAATTTTAAATGAAAGTAATCTTTCTGGAGGAGAAGGGCGCCGATCCTACGAATGAATCGAAAGCTAAAAAATCTATGCAAATGCTATAAATTGCACTCTCATAGTTCTCCAGAATCTACTAATATATATGTCTTCCATTTATCCACAGAAACGTCATCTCAGACTTCATCCGAAAAGCTTTAACAGAGGTGAAAGTAATTTGAACCTGTAATCTGACTCCATGTTAACCTTTATTGGCCAATAATTTATAATATTCAAAGAGTATATTAGGCAAAAAACAGGTTGATCTAATCCGACCAAAAGATTATCTTTGGAATTCAACAAATATACATCACACATGATCTCAATCAAATACAAAAACCAGTTCAAAGCATGAGCTCTAAATCAAATTTGTACAAAACCCATTAACTATTTCCCCAATTTCAACATGTTCATCTAGCAACCACTGATGGTTTACACAACTTCACCAGTAAATAGTAATATTAAAAAATAAAAATACCTGGCGTCTAAGATCAACCTCATGGAGTTTGGCTTGGATATGGTCTGCGGCAAGCAGGACAAAGCCCCTTCGCTCGCTGGAAATTCCATCGCGATCCCACTCACCGGAGGTCCGGAGGCCGACGTCCACAAAGGAAAACCCTCTTCGAGCTAAAAAATGAAGTTAATAATGTAAATATCATGACAAACTAAAAGCAAGTCGAGTAATTACGAATAAATTCCCAAAAAAATGCACCATAATTTGATTCAGCGAGAACTCCTCCACCAGTGAGTTTCGAGCCATTTCCAGCTTAGATGGATGTTGGCGTGGTACAGGGGCTTGTGGCTACGACGGAGGATGGTGTAGTGCTAGAGGTTTTGGGCGATTAGGATTTTCAGAAAGTGAGTGGAGAGGGTGATTATGGTGTCAGTAGCGAGGGGAAGAAGAAAATGTGATATTGGGTGATTAGGGTTGGAGGAGGAGGAGGAGGAGAAATGAGAAGGAACGTGAGAGGAAAAAATTTTCTTCAGTCAAATGAGTTTGGGAAATGGAAAAGGAGTGGTATTCCTTAATTTTGGGCTTTTTAAGAGGAAGACGTGCGAGTGTCGGCAAAAGCTGACATTTACTTACCATCTAATTTATTGTTGCGTATTGGACCAAAAGGCTGATAATATACGCCCCAAAAA
>BKCP01006294.1:2118931-2129857 GCA_008636005.1 Striga asiatica
ATTATCTAATTTCTAAACATACGTATATGATACCATGGTGGTATATCACAAGATATTGTTGGATTTATGATAATCTAACAATGGGTCAATTCCCTGTAATTATACGAAACGGAAAATAATAGATTTTTAATTTGTTGTTGTTGCTGTGTTATGTGTTTCATTTTAAACTGGGTTTCAATTTATTAATGAGGCTAAGTTGCATTTACGATTCGATAGTAATAGTTAGACGAACATACAAGAGAAATGATATAATAATTAGAACCAAATCCGATATTCTTTTTTCTTCCATATGCTTGTTTTGCTGTGGCCTGTAAGGGTTAATTTAGCACTTTATAATAATTTGGATTTTGGATAAATACTAAAATCCATTGTTATTTTATCCGTCTTTGTTTATAGCCATTAAATTCAAAAGCACAAATATTTTCAATCAACTTTAGGATAGAAGATTTGCGCTTTTATCCGAAAAATAAGATTCTAAGCATTATTAGTACAAATGTCCATTTTTGCTTTCATTTTTTGTCACAAATTTGCAAAGTACATGTCAATTAAATTTAGACAACATAAAATTGCACCCATTTATATGCATATAATAGAGAAATAACATATGAAACCGACTCAACAGTCTCCTCCACGCATAGATCAAGCAAGTATTAATGTTCAACATGACTTTAATCCCACCATCTTACATCAAAATACTATTTTGAAAAATGAAAATGATTACTCATTATCAATGTTAAATAGTGATGTAGAGAAGCGTACCAGTGGGAATGATAAACGAGAAAACGAGATACTCTCTCGTAAAACACGCAAAACTCAACAATATCTTATTTCATATTCAAAATCAACTGACCATAACAAAGCCTAAGATCTTTTTAAATAAAGTCATCAAATAATACCCTAGCTTATTCCCTAAACTATTAATTATTAAATAATATTAAATGCTATAATAATAATAATAATAATTAGTCTGCACCATTCTCCCCCGGTAAATCCTACCCGTTCCCGTTGGAGTCGTCCCATGACAAGAATACCCTGTCATTTCCCTCGATCGAACACGAAGGTCGAAGGTCTTCCAACAACTTCGAAGGTAAACATAATCTCGGTCAAGGACTCAATTGCTGCAAAGTCACATGTACACGCCACCCTACGCAAAGCCCACACAACCGAATTAACACAAAACAGACCACATCGTGCGCCGCGCATAAATCCATAACTACGGCCAAGCATCCGGGCGTTGGGAGACTTCGAGAACAACAATCGAATAATGGCCCACCAGTTATGGAGTCTCGGCTTCGGCTCCGAAAAATCATCTTTGGCCAAAATACTCAAAAAATCGGGTGTGAAAGACGGTTTCCCATTTGAAGACTCAATTGTGGCGACGTCCCACGCGGGACCCATATTACCGCCAAATATGTCTTCGTCACGGAGGCTCCGTATAAAAAATGGGCGGACCGTCGTACATTGGCCCGTCAACATGATCCTCGTCGAGGTCACAAATGTCAGCGCGAAACGGGACCACCCATTGACCAAATTCGCGGCCAAAATCCCTCTGCACAAGCCCAATTTCCGCAGCTACTTCACAGGCCCAAAAACCGCTTTTGGGCTGCTTTTCCTGAGGCCAAAATTATTATCGAACTCGCCTTCTTCACACGCCCAAAATCCTTGTTCAAATCTCCTAGCCCCTTCCCTTTGTACCTTCTGTACTAGATCTTCGTTCAATCCAAAAAATTGAGCACCGCTGTACCCGGTCTCGGTCTTGCTGCCTCGCAACGCATCGCGGCCGCCGTCACCGGCGAAACCTACGGGAGCGCGTCGTCGATCGCAAAAACCAGACCCGCCGAAAACCACCTCTGTTCAGGGTTGGCGCCGTCGAGCCTCGCGGCCCCCGCTGTCGCCAAAACCGGTCGCTTTATGCCTCCAATCGCGCTCTCCGGCCGTGGCAAAACCCACATCGGCACAGCACGGCTCGCGGCCAAGGAAGTCGCCGCCGTCGACAGCGGTGCGACGCCCCTCCTGCGGCCACCGTCGCGCGCCCCCTTCGCCTTCAGTAGCCCAACGGAAATCACCGTCAAGGGCTCTGCTCGACCCTCTGCCTGCAGCAATTTGCCGGAAATTTCCGTCTAGGGTTGCGCGATTGGGTGAAAATTGGTAAACAAAACACTCCTTAGTCCATGGTTGGATGCGAAATCGGACCGCACCTAGGGTTTTCTCGTCGTCGCGGTCGCCTCCATGTACGAAACTACCTCCAGCCCGCTGCTGCTCGCGAACTCTGGGCTGACCTGTGGTTTCGTCTCCTCGCCATGGTGGTCGATCTGCCAACGGGTTAGCCGACCAGGTAAAGTCACCATCCTTGATGCCGTTCAGAGGTGGCGGGGACCGCTGCCGGGGGGTCCCGACATGGCTGCGTCCCCCACAGCCGCCTCTGTCTCCCCCACAAAAGCCACGGCCCACAGCCCCATCGCAGTTCTTCTGCAATTCCGAAACAATCACGTTGTTAAGCGTCAAATGCACATCCTCGATCCCCGTCGAAAGATCGACAAACCAATCCGTGAAACGCACGTCCAATTGTTCAATCGATAGTCGATCTGTTGAAACCGATTGTTGAAGATTGCGTTACGTCGTTCGTTTGCGGCATCTTCTCGTCCCGGCGATATCGCGAATCGTACTGACTGCTGATACCAAGTGATGTAGGGAAGCGTACGAGTAGGAAAGATAAACGAGAAAACGAGATACTCTCTCGTAAAACACACAAAACTCAACAATATCTTATTTCATATTCAAAATCAACTGACCATAACAAAGCCTAAGATCCCTTTAAATAAAGCCATCAAATAATACCCTAACTTATTCCCTAAGCTACTAATTATTAAATAATATTAAATGTTGTTATCATAATAATAATAATAATAATAATAATAATAATAATTAGTCTGTACCAAATAGTTACAATAATGTTTTTATATATATATATAGTTTTGTTGATGANATGGATTGACTATATTATATTGGGTAGATTCATAAATGTATCAAATGAATTGAAAAATATTAGAATATCACTTGTGAGTTGTCTCTATAGGGTAAATAAGTCTAGTTTATAAGTCACTAATTAGTGGGCTATTCCTCCAATCACCAATTAGTTTTGGAATGGAATCTCATCTAGGCTCACACTCTTATGGTGCGTTTCACCTATTGGGACCGCACTCTTTTCTCCCGATTATATAAATATAATAAAAAGTATTAACAAAATCAGGACAATGAAATTGACTTGTATTATTTTTTATTAGAATGTGCTTTTTTGATAATAGTATATTTATTTTATGTATCTGTTACTTTAATATTTGATGTAATAAATATTTCCGTCCTTTCATAATATAGACATCAATGATGAATATATACGTATAAAATAAAAAAAGGTTCTTATTATGTAGTAGTATTACGTAACATTTATTATTGATGTTTTATCACGTGATAAAAAATTATTTCAACATAAAAATAATTATAAGTTTTGCGTTGCTAATAACTATCGGTTTTCAAAATTTATATATCCATCACAATTTAACTCTAAAAATGTCCCTTACACAGAAATTTACCAATTAATCTGTCCGTGTTATATTTTCTTAAGATATATTCTTATGAAAATATTTATTGGGTTAGATGAACAAAACACTAATTGCTATATATTTTCATACAAGAATAACAATTAATCACATACGTCTTTTCTGACAATCAATCAATTTTAATTATTATTTTATTATTTGTAAAATTAATTTTAATCTTTACATTATCTCACATTTATTTATTATTTCAAAATATTTTATTAAAAAGAATATAGTCTGCTTTTTTTTTTCTTTGCTATTTTTCGACGAGACCAAAAATTATATCTCCCCAGTCCCTATATGTTGGATGTTATTTTTGAAAAATAGGTGAGATGGCTGATATTGATTTTGTGCAATTGGGCTGCAACACTGCCACGTGCAACATGAATTGGACCAAATCAATACGCTACATTTGCCATCCAATCACAGAGCAATAATCTAAGGGCATGAAGGCCCTTAATTTATTTAATTTTATTGAAAAAGTCCATATTGATTATAATTTATAACATATAGTAAATATCGTTTATTCAAATTTAAATTATACTTAATTGCAGTTAGTATCATATACAGTTTAGAACATTAATGTAGTTTTTTTGTTATATATTTAACCAACGCACACTCATATATGTAACTAGTATTAATCATGTGCACATGCACAGGTTAATAAAAATAAATAAATATTATATATAAAAATCACAAAACAAAATTTTCCTTAATAGCATGTATCACATTTATAATCAAATTACATTAAAAACTCTTAGTCGAATTTTTATAATGTAGAATTTACCATATACTAAATGACTACTATTATATGAATATAATAAATAACCTAATTTATACCATTTGAATATTGTATTAATAATAAACATAAAGTATTACCAAAGTAAAAAATAATAAATTTAAACTGGACAACGTAAATCTTATATACCATATAAATTTATCTTTCTTCAGAGAATTATCGGACAAATGATATACATACTATATTTGTATAATATCAGATGAAAGAATATATATAGTTACATTGGAAAGATAAAATTCAAATGTTATGTAATTGTAAAATCAAATGAAAGAATGTGTTACAATATTGTAATGAGTACATAAAAAATATAGTTTTACTTAACAAACTAACAAAGAGTGCAATTATATTAATTTTTAAGACATGACCGTTACAACTTTTATTAAATAATAGAATATTAACTACAACAATACAAATAAAATGATATGTGAAACATATCAAAAATAACTTAAAAAATGGGCGGGAAAAGTAGGCTATCCGCATTAATTGGATAGCCTACAATTATATCTATATATATATAATTACTAGCTAATAGAATTTAATAAAACCTATTTAATTTTACCTATGTGGCAATTTAACAAATTTTCCTCCAAAAACCGTTACATTTTGATGTATTTAATCTTTCATTTAATCATTAAATAATTAATACTCATAACTTCAAAATTGCAAAAATCATTTGAAACTTTTGATTAATGACAGTTGACCATATAATATGTTGACCGTATAATGTGATTAGATGTTATTATTGTTGTTACATTTAATTTTTTTTTTGAAAATAAAAAATATATTTGAAATTCCTAAATAAATAATAAATAATTCACAAATAAAAGACGTACCAAAATATACATTACATCCAATCATATAAACGCAATTTAAAAAAAAAAAATATTCCAACTATTTTAATTGTAAATTTAGTCTGCAAAAAAGTGAAAGAAAAATAATTAATCATTATATGTACAGACTCACAATAATTTATTTATATCTGTGCAAATGCACAGGTCGAATACTAGTATATATAGATATGCCATACGTAAGAGAGTAACACACGCACACATATATGAATTGTATGATTTGTTGTAAAATTACTATGCAACTACCATGAAATGCAAACACTATAGAGGATTTTAATCCCATCATTTACTCCTTATGTCATGATTTCCATTATGGTTTGATGCATTGGATCAATCTCATTACAATAAATGATAGAGAACAAAATATTTCTATCTCCATTAAAATTGTTAACGTGGAGATGAGCAGGGCCGTCTCCAGAAATTTGGAGGCCTCAGACAAGTTTGTCTTTTTCTAATTTCCTGATTTGAGTTTGCGTGGTAATTAGGTTATTTGCAGATAGAATCATAGAAGAAAAGAAAACCTAATTAAAAAAGACTATTAAATAAATAAATAATTAAAAAAAATATTTTTTCTTGTTTTTCTAGTCCTTGGAACTGATAAATTACCCATGAGTTACAAAAGTCTTTAATAATTTATATTCAAGCAGTCATGAGGACAATGGGGAGAAAAAAATAAAAACCATATCACTGCAAACAAATATTTATTCTCACATAATTGTTCTAACCGAACATCATAAGAAAACAAATGAAATATTTAGGGCCTCAAATTTCCACACAAAGTACATATTTTACCATTAGCCTATTTATTAATTAGCCCCTTCATTGTATAATGGGCCAAGTCTATATTTAGCCATGCGTCACTTCATATGTGCAAATAGGTCAAACTCATCACAAATACATAATATTGAAAAAAAAATGGGGCCTCAAATATATGGGGAGGCCCTAGGCATGGGCCTAGGCTGCCTCCCCAAAAAGCCGGCCCTGGAGATGAGCATAAGTTATGGTACTCGAGTTCATGTTCGAACATTTATCAAGTTATAGATGTTAAATTAACGAGTTGAAAGATGAACAAAAATTCTTTCACCTCCCAATTAAATTGTAAATGAGTTGAGCGAAACTTTTAACTCTTGACACTCCTTATGAAGTCGAGCTGTTAAATTAACGAGATCAAATCATCTAGAGCTCAGACTCTGACCGTTAATGAGCTAGAATGAGTTAAATTATACAAAAAGTTTAGTAAATTACGTGAAAAATCCTATGTTTCAAGCCTAACGATCCATGAGCACAACTCGATAATTGAACCAGACCTAAATGAGGCAAGTTGAATTCAAGCCCGAGCTCGACTGCTTTCATCTAACAATCAAATCAATCTTAATTATTTTTCTCCTACTTTACATCAAATCAAATTTTAATTATTTTATTTAAATATTATTTTAATATATCACTAATAACTAATTATACCACATTTTTTTTTAAATTAACCATAATTAAAAAACAAACCAAATAAAAATTAATTCAATCCATAAAAAATCACCCCCTTCTTATCTAACAATCAAATCAATCTTAATTATTTTTCTCCTACTTTACATCAAATCAAATTTTAATTATTTTATTTAAATATTATTTTAATATATCTACTAATAACTAATTATACCACATTTTTTTTTAAATTAACCATAATTAAAAAACAAACCAAATAAAAATTACTTCAATCTATAAAAAATCACCCCCTTCTTATCTGAAATTGATCCAAACTCACAAAGAAACTAATTTTCACGCGTCACTCACACGCGCGGGCAGCATGGAAAAACCATGCGACTGCAAATCAATATATCTTTATCCCCGCCCATTGACTCTTTTGCTCAACGGTATGTGTGCGCGTTTTGTGTGTTTTCATTTTATACCCTTTTCATATTTTTCATTTTTCTGTTTTTTTTTCCTCTGTACGTGTCTTTTCTCTCTTCTGCTCACTCTCTCTCTCTCTCTAGAAAGTGTGTGGAGCCCAAAACTGGTCCTCTGCTTTGCTGGCTCGAAGCTCGCCATTGTTGGTTATTTTAATGGGGTTTTGTCTAAAGAGATGAGAGAGCCCAGAGTTTAGCTGCTCCCAATCACACACAGTAATATTTACATCAAAAGAGTATACCTTCTCTCTGTTTATCTGCCTTTTCTCTCTCCTCTAGCTTTCTCTTTGTATATTGTTATTGCTATTTGCGATATTTCAATTTCCCCCTATTTTTTTTCCTTTCACCAATCACCTCATCGAAATCAACATCATCTTCTCGTTCAACCTGTTGCTCTCAAGGAAGAAAAAGCTTACATCAAGTGTTTCTTTATTTGGCTCCGTTTCGAATTGTTATTTCGATTTGCTGGATCCACAGATCTGAACCATTTTCGTTTTCAGATCTCCGTTTCCGCAATCAGCTCTGGAGGTAACTTCTGTGTCCGATACGTTGTGCCATTGACTGGAGAAATTTATGTAGTTGTTGAATTTGCTTGAGGGTTTTTTGTGATAAAAAAATTGAGAAGGGTTTTTAGGGGGTTTATCGCGCCCGCAGCCTTAATCTCCGTTTTTGGGAACTTGGGCCTTCTAGAATGTGAATTGGCTGACCAAACAGTTTTGAGAGGTAAAAAAAGGTGGGATTTTGACCCATTCTGTGTTTTGAAAGCCTCCCGAGAACCCCTTTTCCCTTATGTTGAATTTTATGGTTTTAACTGATATTTTTTGCCCCTCCCTGCGTCATCTTCACTGTTTTTGTTTTCTTTTTTGGGTTATTGGTCAAAGATCTGATTCACATTTGAAGTGCTTATTTCTTGTTGGTCTTGCTTTTAGTTTTGTAACGTTGTTTGTGGTTTAAACTCTTACTTTTGATGACTTTGGGTTGTGTTGCCAGCCGCCAATGAATAGAATTTGTTATTTGCAGGAGGATTAGATATACAGATTAACACGATTGAGTTCTATCAGCGTTGAAGGTGGTTAAATTGCGGGCTCGCTACATGTGGACAATTTGGAGGGTCTTTTGGATGAGATGAGGGATGTTATCTGGGTTGATGAACTTTTTGAGGGCCTGTTTTCGGCCAAGGGCAGATCGTTATGTTCACTCGGGTTCGGATGCCGGTGGTCGTCAGGATGGGCTTCTTTGGTATAAGGATACAGGACAACATTTCAATGGAGAGTTTTCTATGGCGGTAGTTCAAGCCAACAATTTACTTGAGGATCAGAGCCAACTAGAATCTGGTTGCCTGAGCTTGAATGATTCTGGGCCGTATGGCACTTTTGTGGGGATTTATGATGGCCATGGTGGTCCAGAGACCGCACGGTTTATTAACGAGCATCTGTTTCAACATCTGAAGAGTAAGTACCCTGGAAAGTTTAGCAGAATCTGGTGTTTCAATCAACTATGATTATTTATGTATTTTTTTTTGAAAAATAATTCTTGCTTTTTACTAATATGTTATTGAACTTAAAAATCAGAGTAACCGAGAATCTGGGTTTATTGTGTTTGCTAATTAGAGGTAAATGGAATTAATTACTTGAGAGTGTTAATAGGTTGTAAAAATCGTCCTGTTGTTTCCAGAAGTAAAATGGAAGCAAATTTAGTAATCTAGAGCTGAGCAGAGCCCTTTCTTTGAATTCTGATTATAATTAATTTATTCAGAATTACAGAGCCGTAAGCTAGGAGTTGGATTTGCGAAAAGCCACACACTTCAATGTAAAAACGACACTGCCCATAAACCCTGAGAGAATACTAATGTTCTTCAGCAGTTTTGCTTTATTGCCACAAATGCTTATTGTTACATTAAAGCAGGAAATTTGCTATTTTGCTGTTACTCCAATGCTAAATAACTTTGTCTTTGATGTTAATAGTTTTGCTTTATTGCCACAAATGCTTATTGTTACATTAAAGCAGGAAATTTGCTATTTTGCTGTTACTCCAATGCTAAGTAACTTTGTCTTTGATGTTAATAGTTTTCTAATGTTAAACTTGTTTGTTTGTTTGTTTGTTTTTTTTTTTTTTTTTTTTTTTTTTTTTTTTTTTNCAGTGGAGGTCATCAAGAAGGCTTTCCAAGCTACAGAAGATGGCTTTTTCTCGATTGTGAGCAGACAATGGCCTATGAAGCCGCAAATTGCAGCCGTTGGATCTTGCTGCCTTGTAGGAATTATCTGCGGTGGGACCCTTTATATCGCGAACCTTGGTGATTCACGCGCTGTTTTGGGGAGACTTGTTAAAGCGACGGGGGAAGTGCTCGCTGTTCAGCTCTCGGCAGAGCATAATGCGAGCATAGAGTCTGTGAGACAGGAGCTTCAGTCTCTACACCCTGATGACCCGCATATTGTAGTTCTAAAGCATAATGTGTGGCGTGTGAAAGGACTTATACAGGTTTGTTTATCTTATTTTTCTTTACCATTTTCTGTTACATTGTCATAATTGGGATTAGTATCGAAGACATCTGAAACAAGTGCTTACTAGGTTTAGACATGACTCGTTGTCTGTATTATTGAACTTTATGATGTTTTCCTTGTGGTAAAAGTTCCTACTCCTTTTATAAGTTTGATTGAGTCTGCAAAAGCCTATAAACTTTGCGTTATCAGAAATTGAGGCTGACACATTTGACTAAATGTGTACACATTTCTTGGTACAAGATCTGGGTTTTGTAGTTTGATCTAGTTTGGCTGGTTAAGTCCTCGGTTCTTTTGGTTCAACTTATTGCTAAAATGCCTTTTCGTTCCTTTTGTTTTTTCCTAAATATTTTATGTTATAGTTGTCCTGGGACAATGGATCATCACAGATTTTCAGCAGTATAATTGATGCTTAAGACAGTTAGACTGCATTTGTACTCTTCTAAATATCTTTATTTTTTAATGTCAATGTTCTAGTGGTATTCGCAGGCTAAACTCTAGTTGAATGTGACTTTGATTTTGTTACCCATTTTGAAGGTTACTTATTTTTCATTTTTTTTTACTAATTATGATGCCAAAAGAAGTAATCAATGTCAAGCTTCATATCATAACTGATCTTTGTACAACAAAGCTGTGGTGATATTAGGGATCCTGATTTGCGCCATTTGGTCTATCTTTTACCTCTGTAAGAAAGTTATTGCATTTGGGTCCCATCCATGTTGCCGTACGTAATATGTGTCTTATTTACAGATCTCGAGATCAATTGGAGACGTGTATCTGAAAAAGGCTGAATTCAACAGGGAGCCTTTATATCAGAGATTCAGACTTCGGGAACCTTTCAAAAGACCAATCTTAAGTGCAGAACCAGCGATTTTGGAGCACCAATTGCAGCCTCATGATCAGTTCATCATATTTGCATCCGATGGCCTCTGGGAGCACTTTACCAACCAAGAAGCAGTTGATCTCGTCCAAAATAGTCCACGCAATGTAAGACAAACAATCACATACATTCATATTTTTTCTAATTTCAACTGTATGTTTCTTATGGCTAGTAGCTAAAAAGCTTAAGTTTGGGCATATGTAATGAGTGAATTGCAAATACCCACTCGACATTTTCTTCTCTTTTATGAATTGCATTCTCGACAGGCAAGGGATATTTGTTTTTGTTTTTGTTTTTTTTTTCCACAAAACCAATTAACTATTTCTACTCATTTTTTAATAGTATGAGAAAACAATTATAAAAAAAAAATCCCCTTCATGAATTAACATAACATGAACACTATA
>BKCP01006294.1:2136562-2157564 GCA_008636005.1 Striga asiatica
ATTTTCCGTTTTTTCGGTTTGTTAATTGACTTGTGTTCATAGTCGATGTGCAGTTACCATAAAATAATGTGGCAATATTCAATGGAATGTCCAAAGTACCCTTTAGCTTGATACCTTTATATTTTGACTATATCATGACCCAATTTGGGCGTCGTTTCTTATTTCGGGCGTCGTATTCTTGATCTCGAGGCTGACCCTTAGATTCTATGTTTTCTCTGTGAAGATCTCTGAACAAAATCAGGTTTCCATTTTCTTGCGTCTACTGTTGTCTGTTTCGTGTAGTTTGTATTGATTTCCTTTGTTTTTATTCAGAAAAATCTGATCTTTTAAGTAGGATTCGACTGGTGGTTGTATATGTGTAGCTGTAGTTTGATTGGGCAAACCCTTTTTTTTTTACTCAGTTTCTGGAACAATTTTCATATCCATGGTTTTCTCCAAGTTTTCAGTAAGAACTGGATTTATGTTTTAACTTACCCAATATGAACTGGATTTTATGTTTTAACTCACCTTTTCTGCATAATAGTGTGTTTTTGTAAGTTGTAACAATTATATGATTAAAAATAGCATTTCGCTTCAGAAATATTCTTGCTTTGGACTGTGACTGAGCTACACAAAGTTTGGGAATGCATGTCATTTGACTTGAAATTAGTTTCTCATCTAGTTTATGGTTTTTGTGATTGATTTGTGTTGGCATAGTCCTATGATTCTTGTGAATCTTTTTTTCCCATCAGAAACTCCCTTTACTTTTTGTCTGTTAGTGTTAGAACTTAACTGAAAATTGTGTTTATTAGAGACTTTAACTCCCTTTACTTTTTTGTCTGTTAATGATAGAACTTAACTGAGCATTTTTGTTACTAAGTTGTTGCAATTAGTTAATCATCTTGTGTCTAGTTTTTTTGATTGATTTGTGCTAGCACAGTCAAGGAAACTCTTCTGAATCCTTTTTAACGTGTATTACAAAACATTATATAATTCGGAAGTAATATGCAAATGTTCGCTTCAATAATACTGTAACCATATACCACCAGCAAGACAAAACAAACCACCAATAGTCGATTGTGTTTTGTATCCGTTGTTTACCAGAAAACATGATTCCGAATAACTCTTTAACGTCCATTTTTACCATGTCTTTATGGCTTCACTGGTTTTCTTTCAAGCTTTAGAATATACAGAGGATATGAGTCTGAGATTCCCATTTATCTTCTGTTTGTATTGTGTCTTTGCTACTTCTCGTGGTTTTATTTTAAGCTTGGGAATATGTTTTAGCAGTATCTATTGTCGGTCCTATCAAGATCTTGATTAAGTTGGGTGTCTGTTGAAAAATGGAGAGTACCATTACAACAAATGCTCAAAGTCAAAAGCCAGCTTTCTTTTCCTTCCTCGTCCTGGTTACCTGGCTTGGATAATATACTAAAAAAAAAAATCTTAGCAGAAGCCTCTGAAACATGTTATCAGGAACCCCTTACGATCCTACTCGAGTTTACCAAACCTGAGTGTGGTGTGTTGTGAGTTGATTTTTGTTTTTGGCTGATTTGAAGGGCCATCTTTGTTAGATTGGTGTGAACTTTTTTCTTGCGTTTATCAATTTTGCTCTTCTTCTCTGCGTATTGGGTTCATTTTGGCAAGTTGTGAGACCACAGATCAAACNTATCTCTGTAAGCTCTAGCTAGTTGCTTGTGTAGTTGGTAAAGAAGTTCAGTATTAATGAAATGGTCTATGGCTCAGAACACAGTATTCAAGTTCTTACATTTTTAGGGGTCTATGTGATTTGGTTCCTTTCGGTCTCTGCTTGTTTGTTTATTGTGGTGTTTTGCTATGCGTCTTCAGGGTAGTCTTATATCTTAAACAAGTTGTGAAACATAGAGTGGAACCTTTCTTTTTCTATTAGTTTGACTTTGCCTAAAGTCATGCTTGTTTTACTTAGCATTGGACTGTTATGCAGATAACAAGTACTCTTTTTAAGCTTTGAAACATATGCTGTGTTTTAGCCATAATATACTCAACAAAATAATAATAATAATAATAATTCTTAGCAGAAGCATGAAATATGTTAACTGGTTTACACAAACTAACACCAAAACAAGAGAAGCCAAGAGCTGCGACTAACCAGTTAATTCGTTCAAAATCGTAATGCCGGCGTGAACCAACCGCTACAAGATCCTAGTTGAGTTTTCGTGGTTATCATACAAGTCCTTTGTATCCTCTCCTCTGCCACGTTGAAAACACCAATTTCGTGAACGCTGTACATATTGTCGGGATTAAAAATACTAGTGTCCCTGAACATCCCCACACCATCCATCGTCGCGTAACGAATGCAGTTAGGTTCGTCGTCCTCCGAGACCCCTTCCATCGAAATCGAACCCGTATCTCCCAAATATATACACTTGTCTCCCATTTGCTCCACCTTTTCCAATGATGATGATAATAATAATCCATCCCCATTCACTCTCAACCGACGAACCTCGAATCGTCTAGTCTGCGGGCATTTGTATACCCGTGTTTTCCCGCCGCCCATATCAAAGTTGTGGGAGAACAAGTCGAGAGTCGAGCTCACGAGCAGCAACTCGTCGTCTTCTTCACACCCCACCAAGTGCTCCGCCACGATCCAATCCTTCAACACATCGGATAACCCGACCACATCATTGTCCTCGTCCTCGTCAGATTCCGAAAAGTCGCCACCGTATGCCAGCTCACACGTCACCACCTCCAAGTTAGCACTACTTGCGAGCGTGTGAGTGCTCGTTTTCGAGACAAACGGGCGGCTCCCCGGGTCCCACGGTGGGCACACGGCGAAGAGCCTCCCACCATGGAAGAGGATATCCGAGTAGCGGTTGGTTTCGCCGTCGTCGTTGTTGTTGTTCGGGAGCACGGCGGTCCAAGTCGGGTCACCGGGCGAGCAGACCGCTAGCCGGTCCCATGCGTTGCGGTGGATATACTCGTCGTCGACCAGCGAGAAGACGACGGCCACCGTGGAGGAGTGAGAAACCCGGGCTCGGGAGGTCACGAGAGGGGAGGAGAAGTCGAGCTCGTGCTTGCGGCAGCCGGTCGCCAGCTCGTCGAAGAAGGGGAGGGTGGTGACAGAAGGGAGGGATTGGGTGGCGCCAGACAGTGGGTCCCACAAGACCATCTCTGTTGACCGGTGGCCGGAGGCTGGGGTGTGGCCCACCAGGAGAAGCCATCCGCAGCCGGAGCCGCGGCAGGACCAGCGGCGGCCGCCGGAGACGAGGTGGGGGGGCAGACGGTGGCGGTACTTGCGGTTCTCGGATGGGGACTCGAGGGTTAGGCAGGCGGGGAAGGTGGGCTCGTGATGGGGTGTGATGAGCCACGGTGGCTCGGGCCGGACGGGGAAATCAGCCCGGTCTATCGTGTCCTTCCACGAGCGGCAGACGAGCCTCATGCGGGCTCGTTGCCCGATGAGTAGGCTGCTGAATATCCGGCCCATTACGTCATCATCGAATGGGGGAGAAGAAGAAGAAGATGGGTTGCGGGACCCACTGGAAAAACCGGGGATCAAGGGCGTGAAGCGACGGCAATACCACTTGAGGAAAGGGAAAATTATCTTCACAGAAAGCATTGTGTATTTTGTGTCTCAAAGTATGAAGAAGCTATATGTATAAATACTGTATACATACTATCATTGTTGCTAGACTTAGGAATCCCAATCCAATTATGTTTAGGATTTGGAATGCTTGTGCCAACCGACCTGAGTAGCGTTTGGTAAATAGAGTTTAAATATAGTATTTATATATTTTTTGTGCTGACTTTTTTGTAATATTATTATAGTTATATATTTCTTTTTATAAAGTTAAACAAATGAATAAATAATATTTTAGTCGTTACACCTAATTATACGATTACGTTCTTATATGTTTTCCCTAACGTTAGTTTGTAGTGCTTCCTCATGTGTTCATGTGTGCTTTGTGTAATTTTAGGTGTCAATTTTCAGAGTAGTCCACATATATCTAAACTTCCATTCATGCTTATGTAGTATACTCTTATAATTATAATGCGTTTGAATAACTTAAATTATATATAAAGATTAATAATTTTTGTATTTGCTAGTAAATTTTCATTTATGATACAACCAAAAATCATTAACCTTCAATTTGGCATCCAATTGCATCTCCAAATGAATATATTTAACTTTATATTGAAAATTAAATTATTTATCAATCTAATTGAGAAATAATAAAATTGATTACCAATTAAATAAATTAATCCATCAAGTGCATTATACAATTATACAATATGGACCGAAAAACTTATTATAATATAGAAGGGGAAAATACAAATAACAAATATTAATTTAAATACAAATAGATATGTTATTTTAAAACTATGTGAAACTTAAAATAAAAACTTACATTTTTTAATTCAGATATAAAAAATTTTATTTACACCCGAATATTGTAGTCTATTAATTTACCTTAAGTTACCAACCACAAATTTGAGATCGATTATATTGATATTAAATATGTCGATATTATTTCACACATTGACTATATAGTACATATATTTTCCTTTCATCTCTATTAATAAATCAAATACAATTTTGATAAGACATAAAAAAAAATATTATTTTATTTCAACCATCAGATCTTCAAATTCGTGTATTGGCTTTGTCCATTCATCAACTCACCACGTTCTTCACAGGCACCCGTCGTCTCCATCTCGTTCTCTCGGATTCGGAAAGGACATCAGGAAAGGTATTCAGATTCAATTGTTAATCCCTCAAATTTCGATGATCTAAACCTGTTTATATTTTTTATTTTGCTCGCCGAGTTTTTATGTATAAGCGTGTGAAGCCTGCTTGAGTTCTATCATGGATATGTGATTCGGTTGGCCATTTGAAGTGATCGACGGAAGTTTAATGGATAATTGATCGGAGCTGTTTTTTCATTGTTGCTGTATATGGTTTAGATGTATTTTTGCGGCTCATCAATGGTTTTTGTTTTGGTAAAATTGTCCGAAGGGAGCTCAGATTGGATCACTTGCTGCAATCGCCTCTGTATTTGCTGATAAATTTGCGCTTTTACGTGTGTCGATTTAAGCTGGAAGCTCCGAAGGATGATAGATGCCAGTTGGGAATGAATGAATGTTGAAAGTGACTTACTAAGCTAAAATTAACTCATGAAGTTAGTTGGAATTTGGAAGAAGGTTTTTATTCATGGTCAGAGTTTGACATAAAGATATGGTGAATAAATAGAATGGATCAGAATTTTCTGTATACTTGGTAAAAAGTATTAGATGTAGCTATGCCCATTTCTGTTTTGGAAGCAGATTTGGAGGTTTCTGTAGATGAAGGGCGGAGTAGTAATTATAGGTTTTTTTTTTTTTTAAATTTCTGTTCATTACGGTTGCTTCTATTTGTATTCGTTTTGATAACTTCCCCTTTTTTTTGTTGTGTTATCATGGATTTTGTAGGTTCAATATGGGTGCAGAAAACAACATTGAGATTGAGGATGGAACTCTGGAAATTGGAATGGGTATGTTTCTTAACAAGTTATATTCTCGTGATCGACATAAATAGATGCTTCTGTACATCATTACATCTGTGCCTATGTAACCATCCATCTAAAGCTCATTATCGTAGTCTCTTATGTCTTACCATACTGTAAGAAATATATAATCTGCTGTTTCCTTGCAGCTTCATTGCAATAGCAATGCAAATTCCTTGCAGCTGCAAAGCACCTTCATAGCAGCCATTATGGGCTGATTTTTCAGCTTAAGTAATTTCTAGGAAAGTCACTAGGTAGTTGTTTTTAGTTCTTATAAATAGAGATGTAGTTTTGTATTTGTAAACACAGCAAAAACTGAATAATCAATACTTTGAGTTGTTCAATATCTTCTTCTATCCTAAAAGTGTCCGTTTGTGTCGGGAAGCATTTTTGCTTACACGAACAGTGCATCCTAGCTGAAAATAAAGACGAGCAGGGACTAACAAGTGGTATCAGAGCCATGGCAAGCCAAGATGCTGCGTCGACGGTGCAAGGGAGCGGTGCACACGCTTCACCGCGCCAGGAGGTCATCATCCATAGGACCGTACGGGACGTTGGCGGGGCCAACTGGCCGGTCCTCACACGCACAAACTATGGCGAGTGGGCGGTGCTGATGAAGGTCAAGTTGCGTGCGCGTAAGCTATGGCGGGCCATTGAAGAAGGCACCGAGGATGAAGAAGAGGACTGTGCAGCGATGGAAGCGATTCTATCCGCTGTGCCTCACGAGTACGTGGAGTCGCTGGGCGTAAAGGACTCCGCAAAGGCTGCTTGGGACGCCCTCAAGGCCATGCGCATCGGGTCTGATCGCGCAAAGAAGGCGAAGGCGCAGCAGCTGCGGCGGGAGTATGAGGCGCTGGTGTTCCGCGACGGCGAGGCAGTGGAGGATTTCTCGCTCCGTCTGCAGTCGCTCGTCAGTCAACTGGCGGCGCACGGCGTCACCATCACCGACGAGGAGGCGGTCGCGAAATACTTGCGTGTCGTGCCACCTAAGTACGCCCAGATCGCGCTCTCCATCGAGACGTTGATCGACATGTCCACCCTCACGATTGAGGATGTGACTGGGCGCTTGCGGGCGGTCGATGACCGTGTGGAGACGGCGACGATAACTACCAGCGGCAAGTTACTGCTGACCGAGGAAGAATGGGCAGCTCGTATGCGCGAGAGGCGGCCCGGGGAAGGCTCCTCCAGCCGTGGCGGCTACGGCAAGCGTCGTAGCAAGGCCCCGCAGAAGAAGAAGGACGGCGACAACGTGCGTCCGATCGACAAGGACACTTGTCGACGCTGCGGGAAGACAGGACACTGGGCCCGGGATTGCAAGAATCCCAAGAAGGAGAAGAGGGAGGCACACCTCGCGCAGGTAGACGACGAGGAGCCAACTCTTCTAATGGCAACGACCTGCAAGTTGCACGACGTTGAGCCAGAGTTAGAGGAAGTCAAGGCGGCGGTTGCAGAGCAGGGGAAGGCACTACAGGTCGTTCACCTCGACGAGTCAAGTGCCCAAGTCCACCTTGGACGAATGGGCGGTGGCATGGAGCAGAGGTGGTACCTAGACTCCGGCGCCAGCAACCACATGACCGGCTCCAAGGAGGCCTTCTCCGAGCTTGATGACGGCGTGACGGGGACGGTGAAGTTCGGAGACGGCTCAAAGGTGGAGATTCGAGGTCGCGGCAACGTCATCTTCCGGTGCCAGAACGGCGAGCACCGCGCATTGACGGATGTGTACTATATCCCGCAGTTGCGTTCAAGCATCGTCAGCATCGGGCAGTTGGACGAGCACGGCTGTGAGGTGCTTGTCAAAGGCGGCGTGCTAAAGCTCAGGGACCGAGACCAGCGGCTGTTGGCCAAGGTCCAGCGTTCCCGGAACCGCCTCTACCTCCTCGACTTGAAGGTGGAGCAGCCAGTGTGCTTGGCAGTACGACACACCGAAGAGCCATGGCTATGGCATGCTCGTTTCGGCCATTTGAACTTCGACGCACTCGGCCGGCTGAGGAAGATGGTGCGCGGGCTCCCGCACATCGAGCACGCAGGCGAGCTGTGCGACAGCTGCCTGGCAGGGAAGCAGAAGCGGCTGCCCTTCCCAAAGGCGGCCAAGTATCGTGCGGCGGACGTCCTAGAGCTCGTCCACGGCGACCTCTGCGGGCCGATCACACCGGCTACGCATGGCGGACGGCGCTACTTCCTGCTGCTCGTGGATGACTGTAGCCGTTTCATGTGGCTGCAGCTCCTGACGAGTAAGGATCAGGCAGCAGAGGCAATCAAGCGGTTCCAGGCGCGAGCCGAGGTAGAGTCTGGGAAACGGCTGCGCGTGCTGAGGACGGATCGCGGTGGCGAGTTCACATCGGTGGAATTCGCTGCGTACTGTGCAAACCAGGGGGTGGTGCGCCATCACACTGCGCCGTACTCACCGCAGCAAAACGGTGTAGTGGAGCGGCGGAATCAGACCGTGGTGGGCATGGCCCGAAGCATGATGAAGGCAAAGGGCATGCCAGCGGAGTTCTGGGGAGAGGCTGTGAGCACGGCAGTGTTCATCCTCAACCGTGCGCCCACAAAGGCCCTGAAGGGCATGACGCCATTCGAAGCTTGGCATGGTAGGCAGCCCGACGTCTCGTTTCTAAGGACGTTTGGGTGCATTGGCCATGTGAAGAAGACGAAGCCCTTCATGTCCAAGCTTGAGGATAGGAGCACACCGATGGTGTTCCTAGGCTACGAGGAGGGGAGCAAGGCCTATCGGCTCTACGATCCACGTGGAGGCAAGGTGGTGGTTTCGCGGGATGTGGTGTTCGACGAAATGGCGGCCTGGGATTGGGAGAATCCTGGCACGGGGGAAGCCCGTGGCGTTGGCGGTACGTTCGTCATCGAGCATTTGGTGATCCACGGAGGAGGAGATGTGGGAGTAGAGGAGCCAGCTGCGGACGCGCCAAGTCCAACAGCTGTGGCGGCGTCGGATGAGCCGCAAAGTCCTGCCATGACGGGCACGGGCGAAGAATCTCCACCAGTGGCTGCACACACACCCTCACCACATTCCCCTACTGCGGCAGGACAGGGGACATCTCCGACGACAGTTGAGTTCGCCTCTCCTCCAAGCGACATCGACGAGTATGTGGATGCCTTCCACGACGGCGAGGGGGTGAGGTTTCGCAGGATGGACAACCTTGTTGGCAACTCGGCGGTACCAGGCTTAGCGAGCCGATTACTCGATGATCAGGAGCTGCTCCTCGTCAGCGCAGAGGAGCCATCGACTTTCGCGCAGGCCGAGGGAGATGTCAATTGGAGACGAGCTATGCTAGAGGAGATGAAGGCGATCGAGGAAAATGAGACGTGGGAGCTCGTCGATCCACCTCCAGGCTGTCATCCAATCGGGCTCAAATGGGTCTACAAAGTCAAGCGGGACGAGTGTGGCGCCATAGTCAAGCACAAGGCGCGCCTCGTTGCTCGCGGTTTCGTCCAGCGAGAGGGCATCGACTTTGAGGAAGTTTTTGCACCAGTGGCGCGCATGGAGTCAGTTCGCCTACTGCTAGCCATGGCGGCAGCAAAGGACTGGCGCATTCATCACCTGGACGTGAAATCGGCCTTCCTAAATGGAGAGCTAGCGGAGACTGTTTTCGTCAAGCAAGCCCCGGGCTTCGTCGTCAAGGGAAAGGAGCACAAGGTGCTACGGCTGCGGAAGGCACTCTATGGGTTGCGACAAGCCCCGCGAGCGTGGAACGCCAAGCTCGATGCCACTCTGGGTACGCTTGGGTTCACGCGCTGCGAGACTGAGCACGCGCTCTACACGCGACGACGGGGGAAGGAGGAGCTCGTCGTCGGCGTGTATGTAGATGACTTGATCATCACCGGGGCACGAGAAGGGGACATCAACGGTTTCAAGCACGAGATGGCAGCTCGTTTCCGCATGAGCGATCTCGGGCAGCTCTCCTACTACCTCGGCATCGAGGTGAAGCAGGGGAGAGACTCCATCACTCTCTGCCAGCGTGCGTATGCGGGGAAGCTGTTGGAGCGGAGCGGCATGGCTGACTGCAAGTCATGCGCGACTCCAATGGAGGAGCGGCTGAAACTGACGAAAGCCAGCACCGCGGAAAAGGTGGATGCAACACTCTACCGGAGTATCGTCGGCGGGCTACGCTATCTAGTCCACACGAGGCCAGATATTGCATTCGCCGTGGGCTATGTCAGTCGTTTCATGGAGGACCCCCGAGAGGATCATTGGGCTGCGGTAAAGCGGCTGTTGCGCTATGTCAAGGGGACGGTGGACCAGGGCATCATCTTTCCCAAGACCGGCGGTGGAAGTGGGCTGCGGCTCACGGTTTTCAGCGATGCAGACATGGCAGGCGACATTGATGGGCGGAAGAGCACCTCCGGTGTGCTCGTCTTCCTTGGATCAGCCCCAATCTCATGGCAGTCGTTGAAACAGAAGATCGTGGCGTTGTCTACGTGCGAGGCGGAGTACGTGGCGGCAGCCACAGCGGCATGTCAGGCGGTCTGGCTGCGTAGGTTGCTGGGCGAGCTGACCGGCGAGGAAGCTCGTCCACCAGCTCTGATGGTGGACAACCAGCCCGCCATTGCCCTTGCAAAAAATCCAGTCCTCCATGACCGGAGCAAGCACATCGATACCCGTTTTCACTTCATCAGGGATTGTGTCGATGAAGGACATATTGTTTTGGAGTTTGTCGAATCCGGACGGCAGCTCGCAGACATCCTTACCAAGCCACTCGGCCGTCTTCGGTTCATGGAGCTGAGGACCAAGATTGGAATGATAGGAAACAAGGAAGAGCAGCATGATTAGGGGAAGAATTGTAAGAAATATATAATCTGCTGTTTCCTTGCAGCTTCATTGCAATAGCAATGCAAATTCCTTGCAGCTGCAAAGCACCTTCATAGCAGCCATTATGGGCTGATTTTTCAGCTTAAGTAATTTCTAGGAAAGTCACTAGGTAGTTGTTTTTAGTTCTTATAAATAGAGATGTAGTTTTGTATTTGTAAACACAGCAAAAACTGAATAATCAATACTTTGAGTTGTTCAATATCTTCTTCTATCCTAAAAGTGTCCGTTTGTGTCGGGAAGCATTTTTGCTTACACGAACAGTGCATCCTAGCTGAAAATAAAGACGAGCAGGGACTAACACATACATCTGCACTTTATGGATCATTCAAGTTCTTGGATTAGATAAGATTAGAAGCTTTGCTGCAATGTGGAAAAGCCGAAACGGCTTCTCCTGGCATAGTGCTAATAATGGACTAGATCAAAATGGCTCAATTAAATTCTAGTGCTTCTTCTATTAGTGAAGTTTCTAGAAAAAAAAAAAATATATCAAACGGTGCAATGCACCTTGGGTCGCTACGGAAACAGCCTCCTTGTATAATTACAAGGGTAAGGTCTGCGTACAACTGACCCCCCAGACCCCAACCTGTTGGGAATATACTGGGTATGTTGTTGTAAATATGAAACTGATTTATCTGTCCACAAGGAAATGCATTTTACCTCTTTTTTTTTTTTAACTTCTTTTCAAATGTTTGCAGAATATAGAACTGTCTCTGGAGTTGCTGGACCTCTGGTTATTCTTGACAAGGTCAAGGTAAATGTTTTTCTGCATATCATCTTTGTGGAGTTACACATACTTCACTAGCTCTGTGCAATGTGGATATAAAGACAGTACCACTTAGATGTCTTTATAAAATATTATGCCAGGGACCCAAGTACATGGAAATTGTGAACATTCGCCTCGGAGATGGTACGACCCGGCGTGGGCAAGTGTTGGAGGTTGATGGAGATAAGGCTGTTGTTCAGGTGATCACCATTAAATGTTTCACATTTGTTATTCTTTTGATGGATTCTATTTTCTGTAGATACTTTCTGAGATTTGGATAATTGTGCCACTATTGAATTTTTTGATGTCTGTTATTTCTTCTTTTCAAGTATCTTTTTTGTTGTTTGCTTATTCTGCAACTTTATTGTTTCGTTATAGTTATTTTTAGCTTTAGCAGAAGTTTTTTCCATTAAGTCAGATTTAGATTTCTGCACTATTTTTTTTNAATTCAGTAAGCTCCAATACCATTTTATTGTTATCTTTGAGAAGGCGCTAATTCCAAGAAATGTTTTTCTTTGTTGTGTTAACCAGGTTTTTGAAGGAACTTCTGGAATTGACAACAAATATACAACCGTCCAGTTTACTGGAGAGGTACGGTTGCACGTGTTTGCTAGTTTGTCTTTCAGAATCATCTTGTTATTGAACGCAATGCGACTAAGTGTTCCATGAGTAATATATTTCCTGTAGGCGGTTGATTGGGAAGGGGCTTTAGATGTAGCTTCCTTTCTGTAGTTCTGTTATGGTTAAGTTGAGCAGTGCCGAAGTGTTATATTGTCTAGAGGAGCACTCAGCTTCACTTATGAATGTCGACTTATGGGTGTTTAGGATTTGGACATTTGGAGTGTACTCTATCTCTATTTAAAACTTCTAATGTATTGTCATCCCAATTAAGAGAGTGCATGTGGTTTCGAGTTTTAAAAATATTCTGCGTTGTCTTTTTAAGCTCTGCATTTATGCAATTGTGCTACAATTTATTGCAGGTTCTGAAAACACCTGTCTCATTGGATATGCTGGGTCGAATTTTTAATGGTTCCGGGAAGCCCATTGATAACGGCCCCCCTATTCTTCCCGAGGCTTACTTGGATATATCTGGCAAGTTTAAATAACAAATCAAACAGATAGTATGAAGTAGTGACTGATATATGTCAGGTGGCCATTTCTCATGTATTCTTCAACCTGTTTGCTTCAGGAAGTTCAATCAATCCTAGTGAGAGAACATATCCTGAAGAGATGATACAGACTGGAATCTCAACAATCGATGTCATGAACTCGGTTGCCCGAGGACAGAAAATTCCTCTTTTCTCTGCTGCCGGTCTTCCACACAATGAAATAGCTGCTCAAATATGTCGTCAGGCTGGTTTGGTGAAACGACTTGAGAAATCTGACAACCTTCTTGAGGTATATGATTACCATAATTCTAGAACAACTCTCCCTCACTAGCCCTCATAGAATTTTGGAAAGATTCTCTTAATTAAAATTGTGGGCTGTACTCATCTACCTGATTCGTGAATGTATTTTCTTTTACTCGGTTAGTTTTTAATGGCTTGTGATGTTTGTGCTAGCATTCTTATCTTGATCAACTTTTTGCTGCAGGATGGTGAAGAAGATGATTTTGCCATTGTTTTTGCAGCTATGGGAGTTAACATGGAGACAGCTCAGTTCTTCAAACGCGATTTTGAGGAAAATGGATCCATGGAGAGGGTTACCCTTTTCCTCAATTTGGTAAATAATGCTTTATCACCATGTTTGGGACTAAATAATGTTTTATATATACCGATTAAAAAAATGTTTTATATAAATATTCAGTGAAAGGGTTTTTTTTGTTTGTTTTTTTTTTTTCTTTCTTTACATCATTCTTTTTTTCCTGTAGGCCAATGACCCAACAATAGAACGTATCATTACACCTCGCATTGCCCTAACAACAGCAGAATATTTAGCATACGAATGTGGGAAGCATGTTCTTGTCATATTGACAGACATGAGTTCTTATGCCGATGCTCTTCGTGAGGTACATCTCCATAAATATTTTAAACTCTCAGCTATATCTAGTGTATATGATATGTACGCCATGTCTTCTATCAACCGACATAAAGTATCTTTCTTCTATCTTTTTTTTTTTCTCATCCTTCCTGGCTTTGAATCATATTTCTTTCTCTAGGTACATACAAACGTCATGCTCATAAACAAGTGTTTTTTATTTTCTTTTAGGTCTCTGCTGCTCGAGAGGAAGTACCTGGAAGACGTGGATACCCTGGTTACATGTACACTGATCTGGCAACTATATATGAAAGGGCTGGACGTATTGAAGGACGAAAGGGCTCCATTACACAAATTCCCATTTTAACCATGCCCAATGATGGTAACTCTATATTAACCTTGAATTTACCATCTGGAAACTAATACTTTTCTGGTGTTTCCGCATCATCTTATGTTTTCTTTTTTCGTGTTAATTGAACAGATATCACACACCCAACTCCAGATCTTACCGGTTATATTACTGAGGGGCAGATATACATTGACAGACAACTTCATAATAGACAGGTAAGCGGCCATCTTTAAATCTTGTACAACTATATGTCTACTTTTGCCATATGAGTTTCTTCACATAATATGGGTTATGCTGGGCTATCATCAATCATCTAACTTGGCCAAATATTGTCTGCCTGAATTTACAGATATATCCTCCGATCAATGTGCTGCCATCATTGTCTCGTCTAATGAAGGTAAATATGAAAGATATGCATTTTGTTTGGGTTGACATGCCGACTATATCTGTGATATCAATATATGTTGTAGTTTTTTTTTTTTTTTTTTTTTTTTANTATAATTTAGGGTAAGGGTGTGATACTATGTATTAATGTTGGTTTATGCAGAGTGCGATTGGTGAGGGCATGACCCGTAGGGATCACTCTGACGTGTCCAACCAGGTAGGTTATCCGATTATCATTATCAGCGTTGATTTGCCCAAGGGATCGAGCTACTTATTTATTTACTTTTCATTTGAGTTATTGATTACGATTAATGATTTTATATATAACTTGCATGTAGCTATACGCGAACTATGCCATTGGGAAGGATGTTCAGGCAATGAAAGCCGTGGTCGGAGAAGAAGCCCTTTCCTCCGAAGATCTGGTCTCTGTTATTCCATACATTATACATTACTTCAATTTTTCTTAAGAGAAAGCTTCCAACTAGTGAATTAACAATGAGAATTAGTAAATTACTAAAACTGCACCTTATCATTTATTGTGCAGCTATACCTCGAGTTCCTCGATAAGTTCGAGAGGAAATTTGTGACACAGGGAGCCTACGACACGCGCAACATTTTCCAGTCTCTCGACTTGGCGTGGACACTGCTCAGGATCTTCCCCCGGGAACTTCTTCATCGTATTCCAGCAAAGACGCTCGATCAGTACTACAGCAGGGACACATCTAATTAAAGGCAAGGGGGGTTAAGAGAAGAAAGCCCGTGTCTTTTGGCGTGTGGAATTGCTATGTGTTCGTTTGATGTGTATTTTATTGGGGTGGTTTTTTTTTTCTCTGGTTTTTTGAATAAGTGATGATCTTCTTCTGTTTGTGCACACGGGACAGAGAAAGACGTTATTCTTTGTAAGAGATTATTAGTGTAATTCGTTTATATTTCGAGTCACTCTACGGTTCTTAAATTGTAAGCTGCCGGACAATGGGTGGCCTGTATCATTATATTTAAAAATAAATAAATACGAGATGTTTGTAGCTTTGATTTGTCTTGAATCGATTTTGGTTGTGTGGAATCGACCAGTTGTGGATATATGCCCTGTTGATTCTACATGTTCGGTACCCAAATAAATTAGCGTATATCTTATTTGGTTAACTTATAAATTTTTTTTGGTAAGTATTTTTTGGTAAGATAAGATTTTTATAAAAAGCTCGAGTTTATATCATAAGATTCTTTGAGCAACTTTTCAAATAAACTCGTTGAAATTTTCATTTCATCTAACTTATCGCCTAATTTTATCACACTTTCATATAAGCTAGTTTTTCTTATATGAAATTTTTCATATAAGCTAGTTTTTCAAAGAAATGTAACATTGTCCATCAAAATCATCCCAAGCAAAGATTTTTGCTCAAAAGAAAAGCATGGTTTATTTAAGAGTTCTAGTAATAATAATATAACACTTGCCTATAGAGAAAGATACAAGCTTATAATCCTCTGCATGTGTATACATCCTACACAAATGACAATTTCTACCATAACCTAATAATTTCCAAGCCAATACAGAGTCCTCAACCACTCAACCACTTGTGAACTCCACCCCAAACAATAATCATGAATTTCATCATTGAAAAACCACACCACACAAGTCAAAGGAGTCCCCCTTTCACTTAGAGAAAACACCCGCAAAAAATCCAAAATGATCAAAATCACGGTTCGACACTAACCGTCTGATAACCAAAGTGAAACTCCGAACCCAACCGGCTCGAAAATCTGAACCACCGTCTCTTCTCACTGTACTTGAGGCAAGGCTGCAAAACAAGCCCTACCAAAACAGCAAACAGGCTAACAACCATCACTTTCACAGAAGCCAATGCCAACACAACTAATATCAACAACGACGGCGGCACGCACATCAAAACTGCTCCGACAGTCCCCACAGGAACCCTGTACGGTCTAGAAGCTTCCGGAAGGTCCACTCTCAGCTTCACAAACGCCACAAACTCCATAATCATCCCGAAACAGTACAAGAAATTCTCCGCAGCCACAATCTCCTGAAAGCTGAGCCACGAGAGGAGCGCTACACCAGAAGCGGAGAATAAAATCCCAACGGGTGGGGTTCCGTATTGAGACCTCCTCGCGAAACATTCCGGAAGCATCCCGCATTCCGCCATCCCGAGCAGCTGAAAAGAGTCGCTGCTCATTTCCGCCACAAACATCCCCATGTTCGAAAGTGCCGAGGCCCCTTGGACCCAAAATCTCAGCCACACGCCTCCGAGCATTTTCGCGATATCCGAAAAATACCCATCGCTCCACATTTCTCGGTCGAGTGGGATATTACGGGCCCCGGTGCCTATCAAGAGAGGGAAAAAATACGAGACCACGACTAAAAGTAAGGCGTAAAACAGAGCCTTGGGGAGGGTTCGGCCGGGATTTTCCACCTCGCCGGCGAGCGTACTAATGGAGTCCCAATAATTTAAGTTCCAAAAAAGGGTGTTTAAATACAGAGCCCAGTCGACTTTTTCCAAGTCGAGCACGAGCCATCGAGAAGGTTCTAATTGAGGGATCGCGACGAATCCCATAAAAACAAAAGGGAGCAAAGAGAAAGCGCCGAGCAATATAGCGACCCACCCGACTATTGTTAACCCTCTGTAGTTCATGTAAGTGAGGGCAATTGTGAGCCCAAGAATTGAAATCGAACGGGCTAAACCATTTTCAAGAACAGGAAAGGCAGATTTCAGATAGTCTAGAAATAAAACGGGATATAATGCATTGTCGATAACCCCACTCAGCCATTTCATCCACCCTTGCTGAAAGCCCCAATAAGGACCCAAAGCTGACGATACCCACACGACATAACCTCCATTTTCGGGGAACATTGTGCCTAATTCTGCCGTAATCAAAGCTTCCGGCACGCTCCATATAAACGGGAAAAGCACGAAACCGAGCAAAGCTAAAAGGGGCCCTGCTGCTTGGACACTGTCTTCGACGCCAAAGGGTCCCCCGGATACCTCGTAAAAAATGAGGAAAACGAGAGGGATTATTGATACCTTGGAGAAATTTTCCAATTTGGGAGAGGCTGAACCTTCTAACCCCACATAATCGGCATTGCTGGCTTGCTGCATTTTGTTTGTTGTTAGCTTAGCTGCTGAAGCTCGTTGTTTCTGTTTCCAATTAAGTAAAACATATGAATAAATCAATCAAAGAGACTGGCTGTTAAGAGAATGAGTGAGCAGTAATCTTAAAGAAAGGGATCTTTTTGGTTTTCCATTGAGAAAGATACTTAATTGATGAGCACAGCTACAGTAATAAGTAATAACCCTTTTTTTTCCCTCAAAAGGAAGGATTTTTATTTATCCCCAAACATTAATTGAGCATAAACATGTAATGTTGTACAGCAAACCCCAATTCGTGGCAAGCTTTTTGCAACAATGGGGAACGCGTAACTCGTGTAAATACGAGGTTGACGATGCAATTACCAGGCGAATTGAGAAAAAAAAATATGGGATTCACACAATCGCAAACAAGGAAATGAATTACCAAGGAAAATATCAAGATCGATTGCGAGTAAAGTGATACCATGAAAGCAAATATGAGAATCGAGCGAGTTACAGAGGAGATGATTGTGGGATTTGTCGATCCATGCGGAGCTGCAGGGAGGGGACGAGAACAATTTTGGGTTCTGCAGTTTTTTGAGCGCACGATTTTTAAATGCCAAAAAGTCGTGCTAAAAGTGATGCTACATCTGTTGTCGCTTGAGCGTCTAATCCTCGTGCTACTGAATAGTTCGAATAGTGTGAGCACAATTTATGCCTTTGAGACCGTAAATTTCACCGAACTCTTTCAGATTATTGAGACTTGATTTAAGTGTACGCAGAGTTCATTGTGCCATACTTGAAAATGAACATAGTGTGAAACCTAAAAGTTGAATACACAAATTAAAAAGGTGATTTTTATTTTTTCCCCTCCACAAAATAGCATTCTTTTTTCAATTAACTAAGGACGAAATTGGATATAAATAAAATCGATTTCAAATGAATTTATTGGTTAGTGGTTGATTTTGAATAAAGTTGATTGAATTGAAAATTGAGTGGGAGTTTGTACTGTAATAATATTTAAAATATAGCAATTAAAGTTGATGCCATATAAAAGTAAAAGAGATTATTAGAAATGATAGATTGATTAAAATATGTGAGTAGATGAATAATAAAGTAAAAGTAAGAGAGATTATTAAAAATAATAGAAAGATAAATATATGTGAGTAAATGAATAGTGAACTATGTAAGAGAATAATTAATTAGTATTGTTTAATTATATTGATAATAATGAGAATAGTTTAGTTGGATTAAATTTGAGTTGAATTTTATGCTTAAAAAAGTATTTGAGTTAAATTTAAAATTAAAAAAAAATAAAAAAAATATCTGATCAGTCAAAATCGACTATATTTTATAGCCAGTTACACCCTAAGTAATTGAATGAGTTATAATTATGAATTTAGAGTTATAAAGAGAATTTGGAACCTTTATTTAAAGGCTGCCCTAAAATATGCTCACAAATTAAGCATTTAGAATTTGGTACCTCTACAGAGGTTTAATGGCTACCCTAAATTATGTTCACAAATTGTGAAACGTCTAACCAATTAAATAATCATTTTTCTTAACTTTAAAAAAATGCATATTTATAATTTGATATATCATACTTGTGTTTATAATATATTTTATAACATGACATTTGAGTATATAAATATATTGAAAGAATATGCCTAAGAATTGTCAAAAACATGATTTGAAGTTCCTTGATTACTAAAAAAAATAAAATCCTCTACAATGGAACACTAGATACATGTAAATCACATTAGATACATGTAAATCTGATTCGATACCTCATAAGAATACTGTACAAATTTATCATAAGAATATTAATATTAATGCTAATACAATATTATATTTTAGTTCCCTATAGATCCCAATCAAATCCAACTAATTTTATGATATCAACGTCATAAGAGAGATTACTAACAAATTTATTATTGCCCAACAAGGTTATTCAGTCCGTCAGGACCGTCACAATCAAAATATCGATTTTTCATCAAATACCACTTTGAATTAACGTCGCTGACACTCCCTTCCATGAAATTTCACACCCTCCTTCCAATTAATCCGTAAATAATTTTAATCTCAATACTTGTGACGGTAACCTTAAATTGAAAAAGAAAAAAAAAACACGAAAAAGGAGATAGAAAAAGCAAAAGAAAAAAATGTGTGCAATTAATGGATATATAGGAAACTGAAAAGTCCAAAATCAACTCGACCTCAGGTCCTCAGCTCAATACACGTTGACTGGTGGGNGACAGACACGTGCACTCGCGGAGTCACATTCTCTCACTCCCCTTGCGCGTGGACCCCACCCTCCCTTCCTTTGCCTGACCTCATTCGCACAAAATCCCCTGATTTATGGACTCTCTCTCTCTCACAAACTCCACAGAAAAAACACACACAGATACTTGTTTCACTGTGCGAGTAGAACTCTGTTACAAATCGGCTATTTTTATCACTGTGGGAGTAGAACTCTGTTACAAGTCGGTCATGAAATTTGACCCAATCGAAACACTGTAAACCCTAATTCCTGCTGGCGTTCGGCCATGGAACCCCTGATCGACCTTCAATTGCTGAAGCCGCAGCTCTCGAACGGCGTCGAGATGCTCGCGCTCGAGGGCGGCGCCGAGGGCTACACGAGCCTGAGAGATCTCCTGCCGGCGTCCCCGGTGTCGGTGGCGTCGCCGTCAGGAGGAGGAAGCTGGAAGGAGATCCCGTTCAGGGACCCGCTGCTTCAGCACGCGGCGTGGGCGTACCTGCAGCCGATTGCGGAGGCGCGCGGGGGGGACGGGCGGCGGCCGTGGTGGTGGCTGAGGGGGGACTGCGGCGGGGTTTTGGGGTGCCTGAGCGGCGTCGTTTTGGTGGTAGTCAAGGGTCTGTTTGGCCGGAGACCTGAGAGTGCGGAAGAAGACAAAGCGGCGTTTTTTATNGGAAATTAATCGTTTTAGTGAATTTAGATTTTTCGTTTTGCCATTAACGTTCTGTTTTCTTGTGCATATGATTCGCAGGGTATTTTTTATTTGCCCGATTTTTCGAGAATTCTCAAGTTATTGTACATAATATATATTTGACTTTTTGATAAGAATGTGAATTGTTGAATAGTACTTGATTTACTTTATTAGTGCAGAATTAATATTTGTTGTAGATCAATCATCATATGTTTAAAGAAAAAGAAACTATGATGTTTAAGTTAGTTAACGTATGTCCGAAAATTCAGGGCACATTTAAGATCCCAAAAAATCTGAAAACATTTATTTTAAGATACATAATCAACATTCATTTCCTGATTCATCATACTAGCTTGGTTTGGCTATATCATATGAAGATGTTAACTCGAGTCTAATCATTTCAATGATCAAACTTGTACCAACTTTTAAAATAGAATTCTCGTTTGTCTCTCTCAAAGTGACCACCACAACCATCGTTTCCGTATTCATCATACTGGTTTAAAGAAATAATCATATGATGCTCAAGTCAGTTAACGTATGTCCAAAATTTCAGGGTACATCTAAGATCCCAACAAATCCAACAAGATTCCTTCAACATACATAATCCACCATCTTTTCCTAGTTCATCATACTAGCTTTGGCTTGGCTACATCATATATATGTGGATCTTAACTCAAGTCCAATCACTTCACTTGTTGACCTTCTACTGACCTTTAAATAGAATTCAAGATTCTTCATCTCTCTCAGTTCGACCACCACAACCATTATGTCCTGATTCATCATACCGGCTTCGGCATTGTAAGATTATTTGAGAATGCTAACTCAAGTCTAACCACTTTAATGGGCAATCTCATTTCTATCAAAATTTTCCCTACTTAAAGATTCTTCATCTCTCTCAAGTCAACCATCAAGACCATTATTTTATGCTTCATCATACCATGGTCAAATCTAACTCGAGCTTAACCACTTCAACAAGCGACACTGTACCCAACTTTAAATGGGTCCAGCGAGTGTGCGAACTCCTAAATAGGATTCCAAATTGAGCTAACCTAGCTTGAAAAGTTATCGGCATTTTTCGGATTTCAAACGAGCCAACTTAGTTGGCCACATTATTGCCCTTTTTCTGTTCTTGAAATAATGGATGAAAAGTTCTTATACTATTCACGTTTTCTTACTGAAGG
>BKCP01006294.1:2157569-2180869 GCA_008636005.1 Striga asiatica
AAAAAGGTGAGCCTCTTTCATTGTCCTTATTTTGGATCATAATTCATATGTCACATTTTTATTTTATTTCTAACATTTGCCATTGCAATTGCATAACAATTAATTCTGACAAAGGACATCGTATTCCCGAAACTGTACATCAAAATTGAAATTAATGTACATCCAGTCATCCATGTATTGGGTTGTCCAAACTATGCGTCATGAACTAGGGTTTAATTTGTGGTAGTTTTAAATTTTGGCATTACAGGTCATTTTCATGTCCCCTTTTCTTGGATATTCTGCAACTTATTGATGGATTCCTTACGGTACAATTGGTATCTATATATGTTTCTGATTCTTACTTAGTTCACATGACTTTAGAGGAGTTCAATAGCCGTACATTTCGAATAAAATTTTATAGTTATAAAATAAAATATTGTATTTTATTAAAATATGATTAAAAATGTATATATTCTGTAAAAAAAAGTATATATTAATAGTATAATATCATTTTTTTATTTACTAAAAATGTATATATTCTGTAAAAAAAAAAAGAGTATATATTAATAATATATAATATCATATTTTTATTTATATAATTTTTTAAAATATGAAAAATATATATATTTTAAAATAAAAAGTAAAAAAATGACTACCGATTAGTCCAGAACCGGCTGTTTGGATACTATTAAAATAGACGAACCATGTGATTAGCAAATGGCACGAGACTACGGTTTTATGGATTGGGCCTATGGGAACTTTGTTGCTACGATATGGGCCTAGCTCAATTGTAGCTCTCTTACTGTTTAATATTAGTTATGAACAGCCCAAATTGATATCGTCCGACAGTCCATCAATAAAATACAGTTCTATTTTTTTATTTTTTTTTTCCGAAGAAATACAGTTCTATTTGAAATGAACTAATAGGGTAAAGTCCACTTTTGGTCCTTCATGTTTAGGGGTATCCAGACTGAGTCCCTATTATGTTTTGGTGTCCAATTTTAGTCCTTAAAACAAAAAAATGAGTCCCTATTATGTTTTGGTGCCCAATTTTAGTCCTTAAAACAAAAATTGTAGTCCCTATAATAGGGAAAAATCCACTTTTAGTCCTCCATGTTTAGGGGTATCCAGACTTAATCCCTACTATATTTTGATGCCCAATTTTAGTCCATAAAACAAAAAAATGTAGTCCATTTACCTCAATTTCTGTGAATTAACGGTCCATTTTTGCTCGACTGTGATGTTCTTTATTTTTTTAAAATTTGTTGATTAATGTCAACTTTGACCAAAGAAAAATAAAAGAAAATTTAAATGCTGAAAATATATTAATCAAAAATTAAACTAAAACAAGAAATTGCACCAAATTAAATTAAAATTTTTGCTCGTCTGATTTCTATTTCCCTAGCATTCGCGCTGCGGAGCAAGCTTGGAATCACAGCTACTGCTCTTGCACCCATTTCCGGGTCATGCCATCGAAAAAAATTGCACCTATCAACCCTCTGTTTTTTAACCATTTCTTATCATATTCCAATTGAAGTTCACAGAAAGTACTTACAGGATATAGAGGGCAACTCAAGAATCTTCTCTCGGGATTATCATCCTTTCAGCATGTAGTCAACTTTGCAACCAGCTCACATCTACAAAATACCACACCATTTCCATCCATTTGATCGGATTTAGTCTCTAGGCGGTCAGGTTTTTTTTTTCTACGTTTCACTGCAGTTCACCATTTCTGCCTTTTATTTTACCTTTTTTCAGCATTTAAATTTTTTTTTATTTTTCTTTGGTCAAAGTTGACATTAGTCAACAAATTTTAAAAAAATGAAGAACATAACGGTCGAGCAAAAATGGACCGTTAATTCACATAAATTGAGGTAAAGGGACTACATTTTTTTGTTTTAAGGACTAAAATTGGGCATCAAAACATAATAGGGATTAAATCTGGATACCCCTAAACATGGAGGACTAAAAGTGGATTTTTCCCTATTATAGGGACTACATTTTTTTGTTTTAAGGACTAAAATTGGGCACCAAAATATAATAGGGACTCAGTCTGGATACCCTTAAACATGGAGGACCAAAAGTGGACTTTCCACAATCTTAAAATAATAATATTCTTCATTTCACAATCATAAATTATCCCGCAAGGGTAAGCTGTGTGTGTGAAATTAGCTAATTAGCTAATGCTCGTAATATATTAGTTTTAGAACTTTGAACACAATACACATTTTATCAGGTCAATCTCTAACAATTTCGAAACTTCACAAACTGCTCATATGCAAAACCATAACTTAGGTTTGGAGGCCTCAAAATTTTAAGATTTTAAGCAAATGTGAAGAGTGCATTGCTCAGGCCAGGGCTCGTCAAATATTATAAAGGGTGAATAGATAAATAATATTTTTATTGAAAAACATATAATAATTATTAATTTGTACTTATAATTATGTTAATGGATATTATAGAAAAAATGATGAAATGAAATGAATATTATCTCTTTATTTTCTATTTTTAAATACTTAATATGCGCTATCATGCATTCAAAAATATTAATACTGTCCAGTTCAGCCCACAAGACATTTTCGGCCAGACTCATATAATTTTCTTAATAAATATATACTACTGTCAGATATTTAAGTAACTGAATTTAATTTCTTTATTCATCTACTATGGTCAACAAAAATGTTTTCATACATAGAATAAGTAATTTATAAAGTAAAATAAAATAAAATAAACAAGTGCCAAGGGAAAAGCCGTAAAAGTCTTCACCATCTTTCAATGAATCTAATTCGAAATCTCGAGGAGATACCCAGAAAATGATAGAAAAAAAATGATTAAATACACATAAGTGAAAGCCACTTTTGGTGGCTGATATTTTTCACTCCAAAAGCATTAAAGCAAATGAAGACAAATTGTTGACAAAGGCCCGAGGCGCACGACAGGCAAACAAATCATAGAGATGAACTGAGATGGCAATAAGATTTTTTAATTTTCAATGAATATAAAATAAAAATATAATAATTAAAATTTATATGTTGAAAAATAGTATAATATTAGTTGATAATGACTGATAAGATATATGAATGGTCGAATAATATTTTGTTTAGCAAAATATATAATAATAATGAATTGTATATAATATAAATCTATACTTATATTAAAGGGGGTACTATTTACTAAATGTAGTATGTAGAATAATCAACTCTAATTAATGATTTGCTATTTTTATCAATCATTTAATTAATGCATCTAATATTTTTGGTATGCAAATCAAATTAGCATTTAATTAGTTCCTAAAATATTGGGTATGCAATATTAATTTAGGAATATCTATGTAGTTCCTAAAATGTAGGTATGCAATACGTAAATGAAGATTTTTTATTTTTTTAAATATAAAATATTGCAACACTTACAACTATTCCAGTTATTTTTTTATTTTATTTTACATATAAAATTTAATCAATATTTAATTCATCCTACAAAATTGGATTTAGTTTAATTCTCCATACAATTGGTTGTAACTTTTTCAGTTGTACATTTTTTATTTATTTATTTTACACTTTTAAATTAATGAAGCTCTCCGAAAATACCAAATCAAATGATTTATGAAAGTTTTTTTTTTTTACAATTTTAAATCTATATACCCAGCTTAAAAAACTCATCGCATGGACGAGTTTAAGAAAATTTCATAACCCAGCTTATAAAATTCCATCTCCACGAGTAAAAAAAATCACATCCCTCATCTATCGTAACAACTTTAAACGTAAATAAATAAAAGTCTAATTACTACTATAAATCCGTTATCTATATAGATTTTTTAAAAATGTAAATTTCACCTGTCTCATTACTAATATTTTAGATACTTTTAAATATTATTTGTATAATTTTTTTTTACACATTTGCTCTCTCTCTCTCTCTCTCTATATATATACATATATGAAGGTTAAATGAAGAATTTTTAGACATATTTTCCTTACGGGTAGTTTCGAAAAATCTAGGTAGCTTCAAACATTATTTGTGAATAATATAGAATATTTTAGATGCTTTTATAGATGTTATAAAATATTTTAAGTATATTTAAATATTTTAAGTATTTTTAATATTTATATATCACACTTAAAAAGAATATTTTGCCAAAAAAAAATATTAAATACACATTGGAAATGTTAATAGAAACAGTCTTCAGCATTCATCTTTGATTTTGTCAAAACAAATCTTATAAAATCGGTGAAGTCAAAATTTGTACGTAAAGTCTATCTATACTAAAAAAATGTAGATTCAAAAATCTTTATCTAATTTTTTTTTTCCCTTATCTAATTCATTCTTATTATCTAATTGTATAGAAATTTGTTCTGATTTTGTGTAATCCTTTAATTGTATTTGTATCATATCCGATAAAATCGGTTTAACAAAAAAAATCCCATAACATCCGATAAGTAAAAAAAAGTACGTAAAATCTTTATTAAAATAAAAAGGCTTTATTTATTATCTAATTTATTATCTAATTGTATGGAAATTTGTTCTGATTTTATATTACGTACTACAAATTGTGCACTCGTGTTCAGGAGCTACTTAACCGGCAAGCTATGTGGAAATAACTCATTTAGTGCTTTTGTCCCGTGCATACGGTATGTATTTGTATTACACATACTAGAAAATTGTGCACCCCGTGCATCGAACTCTGTACTAATAAATGACCTTAAAATTGTGCATACGGTATGTATTTGTATTACACATACTAGAAAATTGTGCACCCCATGCATCGAACTCTGTACTAATAAATGACCTTAAAATTGTGCACCCCGTGCATCACCCGTGTTCACATTTTGGCTTATTACAGGTCACGTACTATATATATCCTGTACATTTTTCTTTATTCATTTATATAATTATAAAACTTGATAAATAGCCTTAATTTTGTGCACCCCGTGCATCACACGGGATCTGTACTAGTTAAGATAAGTAGTAGTTTATGTAAGTAAGAATGCTTCATTTATTATTTTAATAAGAAAAATCTTAATTGATAGCAGCTAGTTGACTAGTTCAACAGGTTTCTCAACAAGCTTATTCTTATAATTGCAACCTCAACTATTATAAAGAAATGGTATTTGATCCAACAAAATGACAGATAAGGAGGAAATACCGAAATACCCGCATAATTGAATTATATTATAAATACCTTTTCATCTCTTGTTGATACGAATCCAAAACCTGATGTGATTAGATAAAGAGTGATAAGTACTCGTTCATCTTATCTTAGGTTAAGAGACTGTACAAATCAGAGAGAAAATCAAGAGATACGTATTTATCAACAATAACTATAAATTATTGCAGCCCAATTAAACCGAAACATGAAGAGATATCTCATATATGGATTAATTGGAAAACTGCTTCGATAGAGTGAAACTCACCGAATTTATCAACAACAATTACAAATTTCATAAATNAAAAAAAAAAAAAAAAGTACCATTAACAAGGACGTAAAAACATTTTCAAGAGTCAGATGGATTGATCTGGTGCATATTCACATGAAAGAGAATGTATTGAGATCCACTCATAATAACACTGAAAAGTCTACAGCACATGTTGCTGGATCTTGTGTCAAATCTCAAATGACACACACAACTGGCAAAACAATCAACTTAAACAAGCCAATCACCACAAATCAGTGGTAAAGAACTATGATTTGACTAGTCTGACTAGGGCAGCAAAACAAGTAAACAACTGACTCACAATTCCACAAAAACTCCAGCTCAAGCCCATTAATCTATAGCACAATGAGCAAAAACAAGTCGAGCTCGAGCCCTTCTTTTTCTTTTAAGTAGTTTCTACAGCTCAATAAGCTGGAGTCCAAACAAATCGCGAGCTTAAAAGCCCCTTTATCTAGGGCTCAATGAGCAAAAACAAGTCGAGCACAAACCTCTTTTTGTAGGTTCTTTATACTTCTCACGGAAACAAAATATGAGATTTTTCCGAATTGAACTATTAGAAAGATGGAAATTGATGTTAGACTCAATCTGACATGTTTGCGGCCCTACTTGTAGAGATACCAATTGATTACAAAAGCCTATATGTATCCAAAATGAAGACTACGTTTGGTAAAATTAACTTATGACTTATGAAATATTTTCGAGCTTATAACTTATAGTTTGACTTATAGTTGAAAAGTTAGCTTATATGATAAAAATATTTTGTAAAATTAACAAATAAACTAGTTGAAATAAAAAAATTTCAAAAAACTTAATTGAAAAGCTACCCAAAATTGAACTCGAGTTTTTATAATCTAATCAAATAAACTATAAGCTAGCTTAAATATTCTATTCACATACACACAAACATAAAATATAGCAAGAATATGTACAACTAACATCATTTTCTTAAATAACTGCATCATCACGTGGATTGAACATTAGTAAGGAATTTATAGCAACATTGTCAGTTAGTTTAAAAAAACATTAAATATCAAAGGCAGAAAGAAAGAAGCTTGGCACTGTGTCTTGTCTGTACTCTTACAAAAAGGACCCGTCACGTGTGGGGGACCTCTCTATCACATGACTTATCAATTATCATCACTGATGAAGATACATACTATTCTTCTCACTACAGCTCACCATATCACGTGTCCATGTCCTCACAATCTAATAAGCATCTTTGTTTTTCCTCAATTTTTCAGGAATTCATTCCATCATTAAAGATTCTAATTAGCTCAAACAAAGGTACATGAATCTTAGAATTAGCCCTAATTGAAGTTCTTAGGAGACAAAGTAGATGGATCAACACATCATAGTTTTTGAACAAAAATGCATACTAAAATGGACTTTTAAATAAGCCAGCTAAAAAAGCTCAAGAACAAATGGAACATTAATACAAATATTTCTATTAAAAACACTTTATTTTGGAGCAAAATTTCATTTGATTAAATAATAGACCACCACCATTCAACAAACGAAAAACCAAGTAATTTTCTCCAAAATAAACTCTTAATTTAAAAATCCAATAATAAGCAAGCAAAAATTAATTAACCAAAAGCATACGAGATAATCAACCAAAAATAACTAAAAAAGAAAAAGCAAAAAGAAGATCCAACGGCCCACAATCGATCCAACATTACCAAAACGGCAAAAACACAACATCCTAATCCGACTTACTCTCGGGCTTCCTGCAGAGAATCATATGCATCGGTGTGAAAATACCCGTTTCTCCTCCTCGGGTCAAGTAGTCCGCCGTCACAAACAGCATCTCGTGCACGTCAACAACCCCTTTCGGCGCAATCCCCAGCCACGACAGCACCGTTACCACCAAATGGTTCCTCCAGTACGCGACCCGACCCATCTTCAGCCGGGTCCACCACGGCCCGGCCGGCGGCTTCGCCAGATCCTGCTCCTTCAGCACCTCGAACCCGACCCGCTTCGCCACCTCGGATATGTCTTTGTAGCTCCGGAGCCCCGGCAGCGCGTCCCCACGCTCGATCCCTTGAATTACCTCCACGTGCTCCGGGTCGTCCGCCCGGTACAGATCCGTCGTCACCCACTCGTAGGAAACGTACATGGATCCGGGTTTTAGGACCCGGTAGATCTCGCTGTAAACCTCCTCCAATTTAGGCGCGTGGCACGTGGCCTCGATCGAATAAGCCCCGTCGAAGCTCGCGTCCTCGAACGGCATCTGGAGGAAATTGCCGCACACGACCTCGCAGAGCGCGTCCAGCCCGGCCTTTTTATTGTGGGCCCGGGCCCGATCCACCTGGTACTCGTTGATAGTGATCCCGACGACCTTCGCGCCGGAGTGGGCCGCGATGGCCCGCATCGGGCCGCCGACGCCGCAGCCCGCGTCGAGGATGCGTGCCCCCGGCCCGACGGAGAGGAGGTCGACGGCCATCTCCTCGTGGAGGCGCGTGGCGTCGCGGTGGGATTTTCCGGGGAGGGAGGGGGAGAAATGGAAGGACTGTCCCCATCCCCACTCGTAGATGTCGGTGACGAGGTTGTAGAAGGCGTCGACGAAGGCGGGGACCTTTTCGGCGGTCTCGATCTCTTTGGGGCGGCGGAAGAAGGACCAGTACTGGCGGTAGGTGTCCTCGACCTTCTCGCGGGAGATCGAACCGCCTGAGAGGTGGACGGCGCGCTTTCCCTTCTGTTCGGCGGATCCGAGAATGCAGACAAACCAGTAGAGGCCGCCGGCGATTAGGAGGGCGGCGGTGCAGAGGAGGGTGAGGGAATCCATGGAGAGAGAAAGAGAGTGAAAAAAGGGGGGAGAGAGAGTCGTGTGGGGGAGTGAAGCTGGAAAAGAGGGTTAATAATAAAGGGATTTGTTGGGTTGAGCGTGGTGGTGGTNCTTTACTTTTTGTAGTCCATTGATTACGTTTTATTCATCCTTATTTTTTCCTACAATAAATCAATTCTAATAAGGCTATTTGATTTTGAAGGGATTTTTCTTATATATATATATATTAAAGTTGGAGATAAACATACACGAGTTTATGAATTAAGAAACATAGACTAATATAGAACTATTTAGGAGATAATTATCTGTAGCCCAGTGGACCAGATTCAAAATCCTCATGAATTTAACCTCAAATCAAACATATGGTTGATTAACCTATTTTGGTGTGTGGTCAAATTAGACTAATCACTATTAATAATGCATATATTTATCACTATTATTAATGCAGATATTTTGGAATTCGAAAAGTGGGCCTAACTGGAATGGAATCTTTGCGTTGTTTGAAATGTTTGCTGTGCACTTGTGCTTGTGTGAAAACAGAAACGGAAATCATCAAATCTTAACAACGCTGGTTTCGCTTGACTCAGTTTGTCATTTATTTTGTAGTATGTCACATTTTTCTGCGGCAAAATTATTTATATTAATAATAAAATATTTTAATTGCAAACTAGTAATTTTATTTGTAAGTTAGTAATAAAATATTTTTATCATTGAGAATTGAGCTTGTAATCAACTACTAAATTGAGAAATTCCAATTTCTATTCCAAATCAAGACACTCAATTGTGCGGAGGCATGTAAAAGAGTCAATCCGAGCTCAGAAATTGAGTTCTAACTCGGCTCGTTAAGGCCTCGAGTTCGAGCCTTAAAGAGTCGATCTCGAACTTTGACAATCCAAACTATAAAATATTTATATAAAAATTATTTTTTCGAGTCTTACTGACCCGAGTCAAGCTTGTCTCGTCAACCAAACGAACTTTAAATGAGCCCAAACACGGCTCGTTAAGGCCTCGAACTCGAGCCTTAACGAGGCGAGCTAGAGACAACTCGAGTCAAACTAGTTTGATTTAACAGAACTAGTTGTGCGTTACTTATTTTTATTATAAACATTAAAATGTGATTGGAACAATTTCAAATCTCAATTATTCATTGTTCATTGTATATCATATTTTTAATCAATATTTTATCAACTAATATTCAATTGTTGCACCTTTATCTTATATACTTTATTTCAACATAAAAACAAAATTTGCCAAAAAAAATGCCAATTTATTTCAGCAAGTCTTGTTTTCAAGATGATATGCTCACAATCATGCTACAGATTATTGATTAGGCCATTAAGATTTAAAAAGAGATAATTACTCCACAAACGAGCATATGAGTTTTTTTATTGCATATATACAAATATACATCTTATTAGCAAATATACAACATCCGATATTTTTATTTATATATGAACGAAAAACGAAAAAAACATCAGTATGCTTTTTTTGATAAAAAACCAAAAACAAAATCTCAAACCTCCGGCGGAACACCACAGTTCCACCCCAAAATTCCACCACCGCAAAAAAAATGGCCGCAACTTACTATTTCGATCAACCCATCATCGGCGACTCCGCCACAGGAGGAAACGACCGCAACTATGTGCCAGAAAATCATTCGTAGTTCACATGTACCGCTCGTAAGAGATGATTATTTGAGAACAACGAGGCAATCAGACGCGACGACTCACAGATTGAACGATGGACCATCGTCTGTGGCTCAATAACCGGCGGCAGAGCTACACGTGACGATCGAACCTCGGATCCGGTCACTGATGGGAGACGACCATCGACGAAAAGGAAAACAAGCAGGCTGGCGGATTTCGGTCGAGGGCGACCAAGCCACGTGTGACAACCCGGCGCCTAGATCTGGTGTTGTGGACAAACCCGTCAACTCTTTGATGTATATAATGTATTATCAGTATATATTTTGTATATATTCTGTATATAATGACTATTGGTTTTTTTGTCTATATATCTTATGTATATAATGACTATATATTCAGTATATTTTCTGTATATAATGCGTTTTTAGTTTTCTTTTATCTTCTGTTATGTATATAATGACTATGATTCAGTATATATTCTGTATATGATGCGTTTTGGTTTCCTTGCCGCTGCTGGGCCGAACTCCCTAAAAGAAACGGGGAAGAAGAAAAAAAAAAATTAAAGAAAGAGGAAAGAGAAAAGAAATGGGGATGAAACAGGGGAAGAAGAATAAAATTAAAGAGAGAGGAAATATAAAAAAACATACCACGTTTAAAGAGATAGGAAAGAAAAAAGAATGTGTCTTATTTATAGAAACAATTTTCGTCGATGTGTAAATTAAATTTTAATGAAATAAGTTTATAATTATTTAACAATCGAGATGTATGTATGTAAATTGCCCATTTAAAAATTAGCTAACTTACCCATTATCCTGGTCCAGTTTAGTTACACTATATTGGGCTACATAACATGATATAAACCCAGAAAGAATCATACCTGTGTGTATCTTTTCTCCAATAACAACAAGCCCGAGGTCCAACTCATTTCCTCATGACACCGGTAAATTGATCCAATTAATTGAGCCAAATGGGCTTAGATGACTAATTTTGTTATTTGGGACAATAAATTAAATTGAATCTATAAAAGTTTCAGCATTTTCTTTTTTTAAATCTCCGGGGTGTGCATGTGTTGTGCGGTCCGCAAAAATTTGAAAATATTAAATATTTTAAAGTTTGAATCAAACGGTATCGTTATGGAGAAAAAATCGAATTGAAAGAGCTGGAAAATTTCGGTTTCAGTGTGATTCGGTTAACTGCAAATAACAAAAAAATAAAAAAGTTGTAGTAGAATATAACATAACTTTATTCGATGCGGTTGATTAAAATCGCACCGTACGATAATAAGAATGAACTGCACGATTTCTTCCGCTTTTAAAAATTTTAACCACACCGCAAGCAACAATCTTCAAAAACTGAATCGCACTGCACTGAATACATCGATTCGGTTCAATTTTTCGGTTTCGGCTAGATTTTGCTCACTCCTATATCTGATTAAGAGTTATCTCGATTTTAATATTTGACAAGAGTTTATATATTCCTAACAAGTTGGAAGGCAATATATAAAATATAACAAACTCGTAGAGATAGTTACATGGTAAAAATTATATATTTTATGAATAAATTACTATTTTTAATTATAAAAAGAGCATTAATTTGTATTTTTTTTCGAAACGATAGATTTTATAGCTCAGAATAGAGTAACTACAGACTGGCAGGCTAATTAGCCCAAATAGTCAATCTAAGCAGACAACCAACACACCACAAGGTGAACAACAGAACAAAAGAAAACAAAAATGAAGTACATTGGCAGCCTCCAAAGGGCTGAGTCCAAGAGTTTGAAGCTTCATTTCCGGGCATAACAAAAGCAAATATACAAGGCACTACAAAAAGAGAACTACCGTTGCAACAAAGGGCCTAGTAGGACTCTAACAAGCTAGAGACTAACCGAAATAAAAAGCTAAAAGAAAGAAAAAACTAACTAAACTAACTCCAACAACACAAGAATAAGCTAAGGGGGAAAACAAGAACAGCTGAACTCTTGCCACTCCTTGACTGCAACATCCACAACTGACTTAGCTGGTCTCCATGTCATTTTGAAGATCCATAAATTTCGGGATTTTAGATCCACCATAATATATAAGTTGAAAGTTGTATTCTGTGTTCTGAGGTGGTGGTTTTGTCAAGTACATAGATCTTCACCCACCAAGCTTTGAAGTTTCTGTTTATTTGATCAAACCATCCCATGATAAAGATGATAACTTCCAAATCTCTTGAGCTCTGGGGCATGAGAAAAATAAATATTCAATTGTCTCTTGCTCTTCTCTATAGTTTGCAAAGATGTTGTCAATATCCATGCATTTTATAACCAGATTGCAGTTTACGGGCGGAGCATTTTGCAAGCTTCTTCAGAGGAAGTGTTTCAATTTTCCTTTAACTTTGAGCTTCCATCTTCTTTTCTTAGTTGAAATGATTAACTTGTGGTCTTTGCTTCCCTTCGGCAGATCAAGTTTCCTCTATTTTCTGCAACCAACATGGAGTAGGATGAAGAAATAGAGAATTTAGCATTGGTAGCCCAATCCCAAAGTAGTCTATCAGGTTTAGAGGGGTCCAATCCTTTGATGCTGAGGATGGCTGTAATTTCAGAAGGGTTGAACAGTTCTTGTAATAAACTCAAATTCCAGTGTCTGCCAGTGCAATCAAACAACTCCTGAACCCAAACAAAACTCCTGTGCTGCCCATTTGTACAATGTGGCCTGAAACCTGGGATTGAGGGTATCCATAGATAATCCCAAATTTTGATTGAGGCACCATCTTTGACATCATATCTGAACCCTTCATTGAAGTTATCACTGATCTGTAACCAACTTTGCCAGAGCCATGAGTTGCTGTGCTGCTTTTTCACCGTGAAGAGGCTCTCATTAGGAAAGTACTTGTTTTTCACAACTTTGCTGAATATGAGGTTTGGTTTTGTGAGGATTCTCCATAGTTATTTGATGATGGGTTTTATTGAACAGATGGATGTCCATAAAGTCTAGACCTCCTTTATCTTTAGGCAGAGAAAGGAAGCTCCGGGTTTTCCAGTGGATACCTTTGTGCTGATCAGGACCAGTTTTCCACCAGAAGTCAGCCAGGACTTGAGTGATCTTCTGACAGAGAGATTTAGCTATGAGAAAGGTTGACACTGCATATAATGGCATTGGTTGGAGGACAACTTTCAACAAGACTTCTTTATCTACAAGAGAGAGAAATTTATTTTTCCAATTGCAAATTCTTTTTTTGACATTTTCCAGGATAAATGTGAAGGTTTCAACTTTGGATTTCCCCAAGCTAAGGGGTAAACCCAGGTATTTGGCTGAGGTTTGGATTTAAATTCCAATAAGGATTTGGCTGATAGAGTGTGTGGAGGCAGGTGTTGTGTTTTTACTGAAGAAAATGGAAGATTTTTGGAGGTTAATTTTTTTGCCTGTAATTTGGTTGTATCATTCAAGAATTTGCATTCAAGAAGATTTGTATTAATAAATTTAGCTTTTAACTATCTGAAGTTGAATTTCAACAAACTAAGAGATAAATTCGACTTTTCTAAAAAAAAACTCGTCCTGCCAAATTAAATTTATTTGAATACAAAAAAATTATAAGCTAATCAAATAAGTTATGAACTAATTTTAAGTATATATATATATATATAATGTGGTTCAAATGAGAATCAAGTCTTAGTATGAGAACCGCTATTTTCAATTGTGAGTTGTGCTATGATTGATTGTGTTTGGTGGTATTTTTAACTAGGATGAATTTTATTAAAAATAGCAACATAATTTATATTAGAATTTGTGAAAATGATAGCATCATTTAATATTAAAAATAGCATCATACATAATTAGAAATAACATCAAATACGGTTCTCACGGTTCTCACACCAGGACTAGTTTTTATTTGAATCAGCCCATATATATATATCTCGTCATTTTATATTTTGGCCACGCCTAAATAACTCTTGATTATTTAATGCAGTAAAATTGATTAAAATTATTATATGTTGTATACTTTGGACGACAACCAATATCTCGTATTTTTTAAAAAACGACCAATTTAGTGTATTTTATTTTGGAAAAAAATAATTTGCCTAAAATAACAATAAAATTAAAACTACTTTCATATTTGACCAAAGTATTTTTGCAATTATCTCTTTGAAAGACATATATCATTCAATTAGGATTTCAAGTAATATTTTGAGAATTCTTAAGATTTGAGATTTTGTAAGATTTTCAGATTTTAGAGAAATTATGTGAAATCTTAAATTTGGAGGTAAGATTTAAACGGTGAAAGTTTTTTCTTTAGTTCCACCAAATCTTAAAAGTTTTAACAAATTCTCATCTCAAATTAGTTAAATAGCTTAAGATTAAGATTGTATAAGACTTTTTAAAATCTTAATTAAATTGCCCAAACTTTTATAAGTTTTAACAAATTTAAATTTAAATTAAAGTCTTAGAAAGTATTTACAAACCTTAATTGAATACACCAACACGTAAGAACTGGTGTTGGTGCAGATAGCACACGGAGAGTTGCTATGGCTGCCGAGCTGGGTAGGTGCGAGCACGTGCTGGTGTTTGCGACGATAACACCATCCTTCAATTTTATGATAAACGCACCATTTTTTGTTTTTTTTGTCAAGATTTGGACATTTTCTTACGCTCGGTGGTTTCAAAATTTTCATCAAAATTGTTATATTTTGTATATTTATATGCTCAATAGAGAGTGATTTCTACCTGCTCAGAAAAATAGAAGATGGAGAGTTGGTGGCGGCTGAGCCACCTGTTTGTGACGGTGTTTCTGTCGAACATCTCCGAGCAGCTGCTGCATCCGGCGATCCCCGACGTCACAATGGCGGCGGTTTGTCCCGGAAAAGACGAGTGCTCCGCCGCCATCTACCTCACCGGCTTCCAACAGGCGGTATAGTCTATTTTAGTGCTTATATAGCTATGTTCTTGTTGTTTGTGTTTTCAGTTGCTTATTAGGTTACTTGTTTCACATGGGGGGGAAGTGAAAATTCATTTATTATTAATTTCATTGTTGCTAAAAGGGTTATCTGTTTGATGCTCGTAATGGGTCTCCCAAGCTTGAATTTTTAGTTCATTTAACTATGTTTGAAAATTTCCTGAATTTGTTTAGTTTGAATGTTTTGAGTTGCTCTAGACTTGAGTTCATGAATTAATTAGTGATCACTTGAGTTCTATAGGAAACGAGAATGAGTATCGAGTAGTCAGGTTTCGTTTCAGCTTTTATCTTGCAGGCATAATGCTTTTTAGCATAAAATGGGCTTAATTGTTTTCATTTAAGCTTTTATCTTCATGACAAGATTGCTCATTGCATGATCGTATCTCAAAATAAATGAAAGAGGTCACCAGAAGTCTTTATCGTTTCAAGTCATTCGTAAATATGGATTCAAGTTAGTCTATGGGGTTGTTATTGAGCCTACCTATGAAAGAGAACAGAGACTAGCTACAATGCGTGAATAATTATAATTTCTGCGATCTATTGAAATCGTGTCATCATTTATTTCTTAGATAGATATTGAGAACTCCTACTCATATCTTTGCCAATTAATGAAGATTGCAGGCATAGGTTCGGTGATCATGATGCCGGTTATTGGGAACCTCTCGGATGCTTATGGCAGAAAAATAATTTTGGCAATTCCTTTGACTCTTGCCATAATTCCATCGGGTAACATGTCCTACTTGCTTTTCGTTTGACATTTTTAAGAATCGTGATTTATTTTTTTTACTGCGGATTTGTGTTCATTCTAATTTTCTCATGAGCATGTAGTTGTTCTAGCGTGGAAGAGGACAACAAACTTCTTCTATGTGTACTATGCCATTAAGACCTTAACATCCATGGTTACTCAAGGAGGGATTTCATGCCTTGCTCTTGCGTATTTGGTAATTATTCAATCTTCTTCACTGCCTTATCATTCTGTAATTTGAAATTGCAATCCTGACACGTGTAGTTTCCTTGTTCTTGCCATTTTGGTTTGTTAAGCCTTGTTTTGTCTCATGGCTGAGACCGCAAGCTAGACGAATGCTTTAAACGTATGGCTTGTTGCATTTGCTTATGATGCTTAGCTAGCACCTAAGTATAATGGACATTATTCTAGTAAAATGCATATTTACCTAGTTATCTGTATTTTTTTACTTGGTACAAATTTTTCTTGAAGATAGTGTTACTGAGCTCTTGAAGGGTATATGAAACATGAATTTGTATTAAATGTGACTTGACACAACTCGGTCCTTGTCTTAACATTGGAACAAATCCATGATGCATTATAAAAGGTGTATCAAATATGATACTCATACTTGAGGTACATTCGATTCATTATCAAACCTTAGCTGAATGAGTGTGTTTATAGGCAGATAATGTCACGGAGAGCAATCGTGCCCCTGCATTTGGGATCCTTCAAGGTGTAATTTCTGCTGCATTTCTTGGTGGCACATTCGCTGCCCGCTTACTCTCCACTACTCAGATATTTCAGGTGCTTTCCCTTTCTTCTTAAGGATCACTTTTCTGATTTTCTGTTATGGAAATTTAAATTTTCAAATTCCAACTAGTTTGATGCTTTACAAGTTAGTGATTTAATTGACTTAGGTGGCAGCAGCTGTATCTATTCTTGCCACTGTATATATGGGAGTTTTTCTAAAGGAAAAACCTCGGAAAATCGAAGCTCTCGAGCAGCCCATCTTGAGCTTGGTAGAAATTGAGGAGGATAGTTGTATAGCACCAAAAAAGAAAGAACTCATTGGGAAAATTCCATCTCCTTTTGATATATATCGGTTGCTAAAGAGTAGGTAAAGACGGGTTATCATCTTTAGTATTATGGCTCAATCATAGTATTTTCCGTACTTTGTAACTTATTTACATGTTAATCTTTGTATTTTGAAGTTTCTTAAAAATTTAACGACATTTTTGTTTCATTTTTCAATTCAAAGACATCAGTTCTTGTTCCTAATTATCTTTTCTTATTCTTTTTTTAAATTTATTTTTCAGCGTGACATTTTCATTGGCCGCATGTGTCACTTTCTTCAATAGCCTTGCAGAGGCTGGCCTTGAAGCTTGTTTAATGGTATGCCCTTTCTTTCTTGTGACTATTTTATGGTTTTGACAAACGATATGCTCGTATTGGTGAACTCATCATTTTATCGTTCTGCAGTATTTTCTGAAGGCTCGATTTCACTTCAAGAAAGATCAATTCGCGGATGTGCTTCTCATTGCCTATATTGGAGCAACTATATCAAATGTATTTACCGAACTTTCTCATTTAGTCTCTCTCTAGTGACCTTTTATGGTTTTTGAAAAAAATTGAGTTCGTTTAAATATAACAAACTTTTGCAGATGGTCTTCATGCCCACGTTGGGTCCCATAATCGGAGAGGAGAAATTGTTATCATTGGGACTCTTTGCTGGATTTCTAAATGTGTTTGCTTCACAATCATTTTTTATATAATAATAGATCTGTATGGATATAAAATATTGTGAAAATGTAAATCTTATTTTTTTGCAGATGTTCTTCGACAGCATTGCTTGGGCTCCCTGGGTATGATAAAATATACTCCGCGATTTTTTCTTCTTAATTTATATTATATCGTGTTCTGTTCACTTAATGTGAAGGGCTCGTTTAGCTGTTGAAGTAAATCAATTTGTTGGATAAATCAATTTTAGTGTTGAAAATTAGGCCTTTTGAACATTGTGTTGTATCAGGTGCCATATGCTTCTGCTTCACTAGGTGTTTTCCTCTTCCTGACGAGCCCAAATGTGAGTAAAAAAGAAAAGCAATAATTATTTGTGTGAAATCTAATTATAGTCTAACCGATACTCGTGTGGTTTTCGTGAGAAATGCACAGCTAAGAAGCATTGTATCGAAACAAGTTGGGTCTAGTGAACAGGTAACATTTTCTCTACTGACAAATGTATATAAACTCGATAGTTGGGTTTATTACAAACATATGAAATGAAATTTCATTTTAATCTTATGTCGAATGCATGTAGAAACCTTTTATTTTTATTTTTTGTGATCTCTTAGGGACTTGCACAAGGATGCATTTTGAGTATAACAGCATTTGCAAATGTAATCTCTCCATTAATTTATAGTCCTCTTTCAGGTCTCTCTCTCTCTCTCTCTCTCTCTCTCTCTCTCTCTTTTTGTAAGACATGGAATTTTGTGCTTCTTTCAGCTTTAGTTCTGTCTGAGGACTCGCCATTTCATTTCCAAGGTTTCAGCATCCTATGCGTCGGGCTTGCTTGGGTAAGAAGTAATCTTCTTTTATAGTCTCTCTTAACGTAATTAAAACGGGAAAGAGAGAGAAAGAAAGAAAGAAAGAAAGTGATATTAGCTTTTACACTGCCTCGGGTCATCACATATAGAATCATTCTGCACATGCATGCTAATCCAAGGTTATCGGTTCTTCGTTTTTTGCAGCTTGTCGGGTTCTTTCTGAGTTTAATGATCCCCTTCTTATCAAGAAAAAAATTCAGCAATGAACTAGTTTGAGATTTGATTTGAGTACCCATATTTACTCAAATAAAGAGAGCCTCTTGAAATAGTGTGACATGAATTTTTAGGTTTAGATTAGGGGCATAATGCCTTTCATTGCATATTGTATTTCTTGGAATAAAATTTTCAGGTGCATGCCAGAAATTATGTAACCAATTGTAATATATTTTGTTGCACTTTTATATTATTTATTGAGAAATTACTCAATAATGAACAAGACTTTGGATTCAACTGCGGCAGTCCCAGCTAGTGTCACAGTCAAAATTTCAAATATCAGTCTTGAGGCATTATTGGCGTCATATTATATTGAATATAAAATTAAGTGGTAATAAATGATTACTTTTTTTTTTTCATTCATTTTTATTTTTTTAAATATGCTATAGATCTTCACATGAGGTTGAGATTGAAAAATTTTCTTTTTATTTTTTACGCATAATTCAGTTTTCAAGAAACCACAAAATCCAAATATTTTAAGTTGCAAACTATTATATATAGTGCAGTTATCAAATTATTCGCTGTTCAATCAACACATATCCATGTATGTATATGAAAGTATTGATCAAATAATGAAAAACCTTATAAGTTATAACTATACAATCACGCTACAACATTCACCGTAGAGTCGAATCTTCCACTTTCATAATAGTTGAGACTTGAGACATTCATAATAGAATCTCAACTACAAAGTAAACTAGAAAATACACAAAAAAATACTTCATTAGCCAATTATATATTTTTAATATATACCAATATATAACCATAAATATTAATTTTATAAACAGTATTAATAAAAATATGATTTTCTAATAGTTTATGCAGGAATATTATAAAAAATATAATAGTCAACCCATTTAACTATCACAACCTGTCACAAAAAATTGTGATGGAAAAATATTTCAACATTTCATGTAATTTACGCTTGCCCGTACAGTGTGTTTCCACTATTAATATGTTTGTGACATAATCATAATTATATTTGTGAGTACCCAGTCTAAAGTCCAGTGTAATTGGTATGATATTTTAAAATAACGTCATCAATATTAAATTGGAAACTGTACCTTTTACAAAATACATTCAACTTTTTATAATCAAGGAATTAAATAATTATTTTTCTGTTATTTCTTTTATTTTTGAATATGTTTCTCTTTAAATGTTCAGACAGAGACGCTTCAACAATTAATATCTGTTGAGACTCTTCTAACTTATAAAATATATATATATATATATATATATATATTTTTTTTTTCCCAACGAAAATAACCAAATAGCATAAAACTCATGAACGAGTACAAGCGTGCAATCAAAGGATTACAAATCAAAGACTACACTAAGCGCACAAACAGCGAGCATGTTTGTTTATGGAATTTTTTTAAAAAAATCCAACATTTTAATCCTACCATTTTTTTTGACTCAACTTTAACTCAAACTCACTATCATCAAAATTATCAATATAATTAAATAATATCAATCAATCATTCAAACACACCACATCAACCTTAATTCACTATTCATTCACTCACATTATTTTAACTAACCATCACTTCAAATCTCTCTCTCCTACTTTTACATCAAATCAATTTAAATTATTTTATTATAAATATTATTTTAATATAACCACTAATAACTAACCATACCACTTTTTTCAAAATTAACCAAACCAAACTAAAAATTCCAAACAAAACCAAAAATTTTTATAAACAAAATAATACTAAGCTAGCTTCACCCGAGGGAATAAACACCACTCCCCTCAACAATCCCTTTGGCTAAACAAGAACAAACATTACAAGCATCATCGCCTAAAAAAAGAGAAACAAGATGAAAAAAAGCTAACTAACTTATAATCATCAATGGCTAGAAAACCGTAAAATTTATAATAAACAATATATATATTAACTGGACCAAAAGTAATTAATATCATAATATGTATATTTAATTTATATGTAATAAATTATATATATGTCTAATTTATGCACAGAAAAGGAAGTAATATGTATGTCTAATTTAGCGAAAGTGGTGAATTTTTACTCATAAATCATATTAATTAAGCTCATGTTAGCAACATAAATATGGTGGTGCTATTAGTGTTAGGTTTGCTACATATTTGTTAAAAACAAAAACAAAAACAAAAACAAAAAAAAGAAAGAAAAGCGAATATGATTATATGATGAACTAATAATTAGTAAAACAAGCTGTTGCAAATTAAATAACTTGATCCTTGTACATTTATTGATTATTCTACAATGAAATATTCAAATTCAATTACATCACAAAATACGTGTTGTTTGGAGAAGTTCGACTGCCCACTTTTGATTCGACTTTAATTTGTAGAATCAAAGGATCCTTATTAATATTGTCAACGACCCGAAATATAATAAATTGGCAATACAAGTATTTTAGAATAAATTAAGGAGAATATCACTTCTAATCAATATACATACATAAATATGTATATATATACATAATAAATTAAACGGGAGTTCAACATATTTGACGGACCCAACCTATCTAATCACTCCCAACCAATCTAATCACTGATAAATTTTGATAAATACGTACCGTAATCTGCAGGCCCAACCTGTCTAATTATTTTTAAAGTTTGATAAAATAGGAACCATAACTCGTAGCAGTGGTGTAATCGAACTGAAAGCTGAGCTTGGTTATTTCGAACTCGTGTTCGTTTACGTTCTAACAATATTGTGTTCGTTCGTTATTTTCGAGCAAAAAATCGTATTCGAGCTCGTTCATTTAATTGTTCGTCAAAATTCGAATTTGTTCGTGTTCGAAAATATAGGACATAAAGTGTTTAATTATGTTTGATTAATTCGAAATTTATTCGTTCGAACTCTAAAATAAGAAACTAAAATAAATATATTTTTATATTTTAGATTTTTATTAAAAATATAATGTAAATATATAAAAAATAAAATATAATTATTATAAATTAATGTTAGCGAACGAGCTCGTGTTCAGTCATTATTAAATGAGTCTAATTTTCTGTTCGAACTTGGCTCGATTAACAAACGAACGAGCTCTTATTGAACCGAACGTGCTCAGATGAGTTTTTTGTTCGCGAACGTTCGGTTCGTTAACACCCCTACTCGTAGGCTGGTGAACAATTCATTTGTAGTCTAGTGTTGTTAAATAAAATGAGATTGAACATATAGTTTTTTAATGTAATTTTTTTTAATTCGACTTGTTGATGCTCAAATACGATTCGTTAATGGTCCAACTCGAGCCGATTTTAGATAAAGAACATTCACATCCTAGGCCTTAAAAAAACCGATTTGAAATCAAAATATAAATGATGCCCAATTTTGGGAAAAAATTTTTAACCTCCCAAAGTATGTCGTTTTTTTTACTTTGCCATATAAACTTTTTTTTGACAATTTACCTCCCAATGTAATCGAAACTGACAGTTTGCCTCCTGGATTGAAAACCCTAATATGGCACAAAAGAGTTTTCAACTCAATTAATGATGAATTTTAAACTAATCTTTAAATTAAATTGATTTAGGGCTTTTAAAGCCCATGGCGAGACGAACAAAATGAGGTATGATATGTCGAATTCTGAAAATTGATACCTCTATAATCGATCCACGAAGATAGTAGGAGCACGTGTGTATAGAAAAAATTTCAATTCCAGTTTTGTGACAATCAAAATATCCGATTTTCGATTGGGAGGTGTCATTTGAAAGCTAGTAGGACCAATTTTTCTAACAAGTAAATCTTATGAAAATCCAACGGTCGGATTTTGATCAGTATTTAGAAAACTATTGATTAATAGTTAGCTATTTTTTAGGCTACTAACCAAAATCGGACCGTTGGATTTTCATAAGATTTACTTCGATAGAAAACTTGTCCTTCAAGCTTTCAAATGACACCTCCCAATCGAAAATCGGATATCTTGATTATCAAAAAACTTGAATTGAAATTTTTTCTATACACACGTGCTCCTGCTATCTTCGTGGATCGATTTTAGAAGTATCAATTTTCAGAAATCGACAAATCATACCTCATTTTGTTCGTCTCGTCATGGACTTTAAAAGCCCTAAATCAATTTTAAAGATTAATTTAAAATTCATCATTAATTGAGTTAAAAACTCTTTTGTTCCATATTAGGGTCTTCAATCGAGGAGGCAAACTGTCAGTTTCGATTACATTGGGAGACAAATTGTAAAAAAAAAAGTTTATATGGCAAAGTCAAAAAAAGGGCATACTTTGGGAAGTAAAAAAATTTTTCTCCGTGGGGTCTATTAATTCTAAAATGAATTATTGATTCAAGTAAGATAATTATTATTTATATTTTGTTTTTATTAATAAGGAACTACGTTTTGTTATTATAACATATTTCGTACTCAATGACGTACCTAATAATGTCTATCTTAATTTAATTTATGGCATTTGGAAGGATCGGCCTAAGTCAAACTGGAAAAAAAAATAAAAAAAATGACGCTTGATCGGATCGTAATACGCGTTGTATCCAAACTGACTATTAAACAAAATTTTATGAATTCAAAGCAAAAGCATAAAAAATGTAGTACGAAGATTTGAGTTTTAGTCGATGTAAAATCTGAAACAGTCATAATTTATCTCATATCCACTCACAAACTCAAAATATCTATTATTCCACCCTATCATTTTTTTTTTCAATCATAAATTTATGATTGAAAAATTCATTTTATTCAATAAATCAAATCCAATTAAAAAAAAAATTCCTATCTAAATAGTTTTTGGCTTCTCAACATCAACATATTTTTTAACAAAAAAGTACATATTTGTTTTTTACTTATATGCTTTTTTCGTATGACATTTTAGTACAAAAACATGCATATATATTGAATTATTTTGCCTAACCATTACATCTCCGTAAAACCTAGCAGTTTTTAAACTATTATGAGATATGATGAGATGTACATGTATAAGAAATATAAAAAAACTGAAAATCATGATTTTCAGTGAAAATTTTAATAAACATAAATTTCAT
>BKCP01006294.1:2209319-2243272 GCA_008636005.1 Striga asiatica
TTTTTTTTTTTTTTTTTTGTCCACTTCATTTTTGTCTTTTTGAAATAAATAAACTACTCAGGTGCATCTACCTTTAATTAAAATGCCTAAAAATCTCGCATATTGGTTTTGAATACTGTAAATTTGACTTTCATAATGTTGGAAATTAAATTTGTTCCAAGTGCACAACATTATAGTTATACGATGACCCAGTATGACTATTATTGGATAGATCTAAATACACTTTTTCCAAAAGATGCATGCTTTCATACCAAAATATCATCCTCGTTTAGAATACAACATGAATAAAAGCAGCACGATATTCCGCAATTATCCCAAACAGTAGCAAAACTGAAGAACTTTTGGCGCGAGGCACTAATGATGCTTCTTATCATCACTCAAACTGTTTCTTATCCTTAATTTTCCATTAGCTCCTGGCAATCTGGTAAGTCTTGTGACAAAAAATCTTCATTCAACTGTTTATTATTCTTTAATATTCCCTTACCTCCTGGCAATCTGGCTTGTCTTGTGGCAAAACATCTCAGCTGATCAGTTTTTCACCAGGATTTTGGGGGTTGAACGTTGGCCTGACGATTCAAAATGCAATGAAATGAGTAAAAAGTGTAGAAACTAATGAGCATTTAAATTGGAAGATAATATAGAAGTGGAGTTACCTCTCACAGCAAGGCCACAACAATGTCATCTAAGCAACCTCACAATATCGGCAATGCTGAAAATGCACAAGGTGATTATCATATACCCTAAAGCCGGCCAGCACCACTAGAAAGTTGACCGTCTGATGAATCTAGTGTCGCCAATTATGTAAATCAACTCACCGTAGCCATAAATAAATAAGTAAATACATAAATTCATAAAATTCATGACTCACCATTTAATAGCCTTCTTCAAGAACCGAAAAGAAGAGGAAACAAAATACTGGAATCCAGCCAACTTTTAAAACCAAGGCATCCACCATATATACATCTTTCCAAGGTTTTTAAGTGAAACAGCCTCTGCTATTAGACGAAGAGCTTGTCCTTCTACGGCGAGAGGCAACGATGGTGCTGCCCCTACACCGACCACAACTCCTTGTAACCGTGCTTCCATGTTACTAATGGCTCGCTAAAAATTCAACCACAATAAATTTCAATACAAATATTTTCTTCTTTAAGAAAAACAGAAGGGCCAAAATTTCCATCTTTTTGGCATATGGAACCTATTTACGTAGAACGAAAATTCAAACCTGTGCGTGTGGATTCTGTACTTCGACTCCACTAGACTTATGGTGCTTAGTCCACTCCACAAGAGGATCATGTATAAAGGTCTCCAGAACACTCATGAGTGTCTCCTTGTTCGCCCTTAGAGTTGAAAGTGTGATCTCGCAAACCCTTCGATATGTGCCTTCGTATCCAGTTATGCCGAGCCCATCAATCATGTTCTAAATAAACCAATTTTTTTTTTTCAAAAAAGAAGGAAAAGCAAAGAAAAGGAAAGAAAGAAAAAAGAAAATTTTTGTTAAGAATATTGAAGCTAAAAAGAAAAAAGAAAATACATAAAGTATGGCTTTATACTTGAAATTGGTTTAGAAGAAAAGATGCCCGCAAATCAATATATTGAAAGATATTTGAATCAGGAAATAGATTTTTCTTATAATTCTTACTCAATTTCAACTTTTTCTTTTCTTACCTGAGTCAGTCGGAAGGGCACTAATTCTGGCTTCTCCAACTGCAGGCCTTTGTCAAACAAGCAACTAAAATCAACATGGACACAATCTCCCGTGGTAGAGTCGAAAAGGATGTTTTCACCGTGTCGATCCCCAAGGCCAACAATGTGCCCAACCATTGACCAAACTGCAGTAGTATGGGCATAGGCAATTCGAGCTCTAAACCACATAGCTGGCTCCGAGAATGTGTTTAGAAACCACTTGTGGAAAGCTGGAGGGAACATCGGCAGAATTTTGGTCTTCAGCATTTCTTCTTCTGGCATCTTATCATGTGACGATTGATCATAAATCCGCTTAATTTGAGGATTTGTTTTCTGTCTATCAAACTTCCCACAGCTTATATAGATATCCTGGAGAATATGCCGGAGCCCACGAGTATGAGGCACCCACTCAACCATGCCACAGTCTTCTGTCAATGGGATCACCGCAAATGTACGGATATAGAGCTTCCGTCGTCTACTTTCAGGGCTTTTTGAAAGTAAACGGTTTATCATTGCATTGAACTCCATCATTCGTGCATCTTTTCGTAGGTCATCCTTTGGTTTGCAAAGAAATGGGCGCTCAGATCCATCACTGCCAATGAGAATGATCTGTGCATAACATATGAGCCATTATCAGCAAATGCATATGAGTTGGAACCAGACGTTATTTTAGGAACACTGGAAAGAAACTCATAGAAACCAGCCAACGGTGAAGTTCCACTTAGCCATCACCTTCATAGTATTTGATTGTGTAGCCTAAACCAAACTACCTTGTCTCATTTGTAGGGAAAAGGAGCTGAAATGATGAAAAATTTGAGTTCCAGTCTCAAGACAATAGTTAGATTGTGGTAACTAATTAAATAAGCCGACTAAGTAAGGGAACCAAAAGAAAAAATTAAACGACGTTAAAAATATGTAAACTAAATTCAGCAACACAATATGAACACATTCTTTTTGCCACAATGAATTTGCTTAGATGGCGAACAAGAGAGAAAACACAAAACAGAAAAGAATAGCATCAAAGACAAAACATATCCGGTCTTACTTTCTTTGGGCGCTGAAGTGATGAAAGAATCTCGGCCTCATCGGCTATTCCTGATATTGTTGGCAGATCCAAATGAGAAAATAGATCAGACGTACCAGAATCTGTTAACTTCACATCACATGATGGTAGATTCACAGTGAGAGCTTCCTGGGTTGGCATTATAATGTCCACCGGCATCATCCTCTTCAGAGAACTAAACTCCGTCAAAAGATTGATTGTTCTAGCCTTTGATTGGCCGGGATGGAAGCATAACCTAATCAGATGATCCACTAGTGCAGCAAACTGCACAAACAAAGGGTTGGGACCTCCTTGGCTTGCTCCTCTTTTAGCAGCTTGTATGATCTCAGCAGCAGCATCCCTTCTTGAAGGGACGGTTGATTTTGTGACAGCTGCCATGGTCCAGAGGGCTTGTTGAGGATACTGCTGAAGGACAGAAGTGATTATGTGCTTCACCAAGCGGACAGTTTCTTCATTTTGGTGGCAAATCCTCGAGACCAGTTGGGGTAAGACAGTCAACCATTGGTAAGTCGGCAAATCCTTCAAACATCCTCTCATGATGCTCATTATCTGAACAAGAGAAGAAAAGTAAGCACTTCAGTTGAACTCATGAAAGGGATCATTAAGAAACTATATTTCCTGGTCCAGGTCCTTAATGCTCAACCCCCAACCCCACCCCCCACCACCACCACCAAAAAGAAAAGGGAAGGGACAAGATAACAGTAATCAAGTACCAGAGTTATACTTATACATACCCCCAAGCAATGGTGCAATTTGCAATGTAGGGAACAAATATCAAGGAATATTTCTATCCTCAGAACACCACAATTTTCAGGTATTATTTGTATTTAACAATTCATGAAATTAATACCTTTGTATGTACATTCTTCATACTGGACTGTATATTACTTCGGTGATAAACGTTCCCGAAGTCAAACCACAGAGTTAACAACCTTGGCAGTGCTTGGAAAAGATTCTTGTGGCCCCTGTGAAGCCCTTTTGCATAGAACAAGAGCACGTCTGGAAGGTAAGCCCACCATCTTCGTTCGGAATTCCCTTTCGTAGAAGGTGCAAGCGATAAATTAGACACCATCACTCTCCCAGATTGCTCCGTACTGTCTTCTTGGCGTTTTCGAGCATCAACAAGTACCTCATCACAATATTTTGCTATATAAAAATATCCTTTTTCCCATTTTGGCTGCATTTCCTTCACCCTGGAATATAAATTTATCACATCTTCTTTTTGCTTTTGACCGGTGTAATGAATCCACCTAGAGTACAAGAGAAGGGTCTTCGCAACATCCCGATTCTCATTCAAAGACTGAATATCAGAGAGTAAAGGGGCAGGATTAATAGGAACCACGTATAAGCTGGTCATTGATGAAATAGCAGCAGAGCCGATAACCTCAACGGGCATGTTGAGAAGTGACTGCTGCAGCTCAGCAATGGCGCCATCCGCCCTTCTTGTGCTCCAGAGAAGCTTAGCCTTCTCGATGTGAACATTGCATGCCCCAGAGGCCTTTGCTTCCAAAATTGCTCGATTAGCCGTTTCATAATGACCGGCTGAACGACAGAGCTTTGCGTACTGTATCCAACAGTTCCCGAGTTCAGCGCCAAGACCACTGGCGCGAAAAACAAGACTCCGGAAGGCCAAGAGAGGTTCCCTTGCCCATAGAGATGGTTGGGTAAGTTTGAGCCGGCTTTCCCAGTTTTCCAATGTTCTTTTGAATTCAGGTTCATTCAGTTGGAAACTCTTTCCCAAGAAAGACTCTCCATTAAGAAGAGAATTAAAATCCTCAAGTTCCCGAAGCAAGTGAAGCTTTACTACAAATGGGTAGGCTCGTGCATAAGAATCCATCCCAGCAGCAGCAAGGGGAGCAATTAGAGCTTGTTTAGACAAAGCAATTTTCTCAGCAACAGAAAATTGATCCTTTTTCATCATTGCCTGAAGAATCTTGGCGACATCCTTATCAAACAGAGCATTACTCTCACAGCTGCTACACAGTACACCTTCTTCATCAGCCCCAGTCAAATATTCATCCATCAAGTCCCACCTCCCAAGCCTCCAGGCAGCTTGAACCCCTTGGGTGCACCATGTTTTCCTATACTGAGGAATCCTAGAATTTAGTCCATCTACATGAGTTGCCATGGCCTGTAAATGACACATGTTGAGCAAGCAATTAAGGACATCAGAGTGCCACTGAACAGAAAAAGGTTCCATCTGGAGAGCCTGCTCGCTAGAAGTCAAAACTTCAGCCCAGTTTCCTGCCTTTTTATTAATCAAGATATGATCTTGTAAGCTTTTTGATTTACGAAGAGATGCCAGACCAGATAATCCATCTGGCTCATCCAATCCACTATACACTTCCATTAAAAAGGATATGTCCTCATCCTCAAAGACACCGCTCTTTTCAGAAGCAGGATTGAAAGCTCCAGACTTGGTGCGCACATAAGACTCAAAGTATAATAAAGACCTGGCATAGGCCTGACATCTGAATGAGGCCTTAGCAAGAGTAACTTTAGGAATTGCACCCAGAAGTTCTGCCACGTATGTGCATTGTACAAGAGCCTGGTTTGAATCCTTTGAAACGTTCATATTCTGGTCCTTCGACTTGTTGGCTAGCTGCTTAGGGTTGCACGATTGAAGTGGCTGGGAAAGGGCGAGTTCTTGTTTAACATCATCCACCCATTGGCCTAGATTATCGAGAAGAGTGAATACAGCTTGAATGCACACCTCACTTTTCCCTGAGTTGCTACCCTGAACAGCAAGTGCGCTACTATCTGAAGCAGCCGCATTAAGAACTGACAAAATTTCCTCTGTTATGCCACTGCGTGCATCCTCAGTACCGTCACACACAGCATTTAGTACAAGGTACGGTAGAAGATACATGGCTACATGCATATCATGACGTACTATACCTCGACAAGCATTAAAAATTGCAGACCGCGAACCTGTGGCATGTGCTGTTAATTTTTTAATCCAAAAATATATCCATCTTCGTAGCGACATGGAAGGGCGGTATATAGGACCACAAGCAGCAGAATCAGACATGTTAGGAAGTTGGAAACGTGATGTTAAGCAAGGGGCTATTATCTCTTTAATATAATTTGAGAACCTGTCCCACAACCTCTGCCCCCTACCAGACATTGCAGGATAGTCATTAGACAATTTGCCCACCTTCGTGTTTTTTGTCCGTTCCAGAACATTCTCATCAAGTGACGCCTCACATCCTGCAATTTTTAGTAGCTCCTGAATAGCCAAGGCAGCTGAATCTTGAATAATAGTATCAGGTGCAGATCTGAAAGCCCTAGCTAGATGTTTATGTATCAACTCAAAAATTAAATCATCGTCGGAACATGCAATTTTAAACCTTGTGCTGGGATTAACCTTGATTTTCGCAGGATCGATAGCACCAATAGCACCCAGGCAATCTGCACATATCAGCTTTAAGCGCTGTCCAACTGAAGTCCTTGATTCCTCCGCACAGCCTTTAAAAAGTGATGTTATTAAGGAGCTCACTACATCCATTACTGAATCCGCTTCCTTGGTGAACAAAGCCATGAACTCTTCCCTCTTTAAGTTCAGCAGCTTGCTTAGCTCAGATGCAACCATGTATCTTACGTTCAAATTTTCATGATTTAGTCCCTCCACAACATCATGTAATTGATCTTTCAAGGTCATGGATCCACGTGCTTCTTGAATGACCTTGTTCACTCTTGTCAGGGCAGGAACGTTGGGTACAGTTGGGAACTCACGGATATGTTGCTTTAGAACAACCTTATTCTGAACCACAAGTTCTTCCAATATCTCAACAATTTTAATCATAAAGGGAGATGACTTTTCTGTCTCTTTCTCCAGGAATGGGACAAGAGCCGCAAAAACTTGAGAAACAACATGCTTGGTGCTAGATGGAGATACAATCGCTAATTGCTTTAAGAAAAAATGCAATACCGAGAGACCCTCACCCTGAAGCCATTCCTTATTGATAGAATGCATGAGAAGAACCATGATTTTCGGTACATACGTGCTAAGATGTGAGCCCATCAAATTAATCAGCATTTCTATGCGTCGGATGGCTTGTTTCTGCAGACACATGTCCTCCACATGAAGCATTTTTCTGTCAATGCTGTTCAGCAAGCCAACAACATGGTTCCTCAGAAATCCTGGAAGATCTTCACTATCAGTCAAAATTCGTGCAACTTCTTTTATCATGCGGGGTACCTTGGCTAGCCTAGAAAATTGGTTAGTCAGGATTCACAATTTATTTTAAGTAAAAGAAACTATGAATAAAAATCGTAATACATCATAAAAAAAGTATGAAAGAATATGGGTCCCACAAGGCAGTGGGAAGGCCACATAAGTAAACCTCATGCCAGATGTTCAAAAACATGTTTACAAAAGCCGCATTGAACAAGAAAAGGAAATATTTGTTCTCACCAAGAAAGTTTTTTTTTTATTTTTTTTTATTTTTTTATAAACCCAAACAAAATACCTTTAAATATGAAAGATTTCCATGGAGTACCTTTTACTTATTTCTTCAGAATCTTTGACATCGCTGAAGCAAATAAGCTCCTCCAAAAGTGCAGGTAAAGCAGCTGCGAAAATTTCTTGATTGTCAGATTCAGTATGCTCGTGGTAGAATTGCAAAGCAGAATTTAATTTCTGTCCATCAGCTTGATGAAGAGCGAAGGCCAGTACTTTGGGCAGCCAATTAACAATTAGTTGCACCATGTCAGACTTTGAATAACTGGCCAACACATATAAAGTTGCTAGAGCTTGATCGTTATCATGCTTGAGCACCACAAGCCTCGGAAGAACAACAGGAATCATTCGTTTGACAAGTTCTTCAGTTTCAACGCCAAGAACTGCTGCTGAAAATTCTTCAACCATTTTCGGCTGATTCGTAAGCCTCATGCAGAGATAATCATACAATTCATTTTGGATGTGAAGAACTTTTGAAAGAAGTGCTTCAAGCCCCCCTGTATGGTGCAAGCAGCATGATCTCTTTATCAACTTTGAAGCAATCAACCTCACAGTAACATAAGGGTTGTCAAGCTGATCGATCAATAAAATAAGAGAGAACAAAAAGAATTGACTATGAACATCAACAGCTTGCATGATTGATGCTGCAGTTTCTAGAAGAGTTTCAAAAACCAGAGGATCCTCAGCAGCTGCCAAAGCATGTTTTATTTTGTCCATGAATCTCTGTTCCTTAGATTTATTTATACCATCATTGCAAGGAAACAAGCAGTCCAAAATAGGCTCCTTGAGAAAGATAACAACTTCTGACACAAATGCTTGTCTAACGTTTTTGCTCCGGTGAAGGAGTAAAAGATCAACACATTGCACCCACTGAGATCTTGTCTCAAGCAAAACATCTTTAGGTCCATGCATAAGGATACGCACAATCATTTTTACACATACAACTTGAACTTCTTCTGATGACTCATCATAGAGGAGCTCAAGAAAGAGAGACTGCAAATAGGTATAATTGCAATCCAAAAGCAAATGTTCTTCATGCATGTTGGGCAAAGTAACATTCAGACATGGACCATAATTGACTGGAGTACTGCAGTCACACGTTGAGCACCAGAATCCTTGCAGCAGATGGTCCATAGGTATATCATCTTTCTCCTTGTCTTTCCTCAAGTACAATTTACATTCAGCTTTCAAATGCGCAGCAACCTCATTGCAATATCCATGTAGGCATGCCAGATAACCAAGACAGAGGGAAATTGTTTTCTTGACTTGCTCAACTTTCTCTTTCTTTAGGATCCTGCATGTGAATAAATTAAGGGATCATAAAGACTTCATTTCAATGCTAAGAAGCAAGCGTGACTTCCACTAAGCAGTCACTGTAGAACGTTAATGATAAAATCGCTGCAGTTCTTATAATCAGAGTGAGCTATATAATAATTCTTTTCTGTAAGCTCAATCCGGCTGACAATAACTAGACACTACAAAATCAAGAGTGCAAAGTGTGGTTATAAATGACAGGGATGCACGGTGTGATTAAAAGCTCTAAACGGGATACATACTAAACATATGATGCAGAAGCACAATGTGAAGTGCATCCTTAAATATATTAGATGCTACGCCTTGCAGAATATTGTTCTTGTAAGAAGATTGTACTAATGGGCTAATTGATCAATTTATAGGGTGTGCTTGCACATTCATAAATTCCTCCATCACTCACTCTAGTCTGCCAAACATAGGCCGTAAAAGAGGAGAGCCAGAAAATAGGACAATCACTGGCATAGACATGATAGCTTCTGCTCTAACTTCTTCGTCATCATCATGAAGGCCCAAATCCAGAATATCAAGATCCACACTATGTTGTGCTGTACATCCAAGCCTGGATAGAATGCGAATCGAGAGACATTTTGCCTTCCAAGAAGGATGGGATTCTATTACTGCATGATTGCAGTTCCATGGAAGCCTTAACACTGGTCGCAACAAATCTTCAATGTCACCAGCACTTTCAAAGATTGTTAGCTTACTTTCTCTAGGTAGGGATCCTAAGATGAAACAAAGATGGATGATTAAAACATAAGATATGGGAATTTCCAGAGAGGTGTCAGAAATAAGAAGAAACAATATTTTCAGGCAAATAGCACATGAAGTTTGGTTGATCAGGATATAAGGTGGAGATGAGGCAGACGACTGATCATTATGTTGAGTATTCATCATCATAAATTAAGCATCTAGACTCAACAATTTTTAACAAAGCATAAGTTTTGTATAAGAATAAGAGGGTTGGCTGGTTGAGGCATGAAAAAAGAATTAACAAACTACACATATAAACATAATGCAGTTATAGATGAATGTTAGGCTCAAGAAACAGTTCCATTTACCTTGCAAAAATAGTAAGCTGTCAATTGCTGCTAAGAAAATTGATAGACCGGGAGGAATAAGAAGTCCTTCCTCCACCTACAAGAGTTATTCAACATTACATATGCCATAATCAAGATTACTAGGAAAATTAAACAAAGAAATAAAACTGCACCTGATCAAACATCCAAGAAATCCACTTGCACATTTGCCGAAACACACAATGAGAAAGGTTGGCTTGAGGGTATTCCGTAAACACAATACAGAGTGTGCAAACAGCTGTCAAGGAAATTTCCGCTTTCAATGAATTAGAGCTCTCATCAGGAGGCTTTAGAAATTCCACTAACAGATTCAATGAGGTACACATATAATCAGCATATTCTTCATCTTCAACTCCAGTGGAACTGCTGATAAACTTGCATACATCCTGACACGAATCACCAGAATTGATATCTGTTTTTTGGCGCTTTGATTCTGAAGTTTCTATATTTGGAATGGGTCTTTTGGACCCAACTTTAGAGCTCTCATGTTCATTTACCCTTGATGCATTATGACTATCACCAGATATCGTCCTTCCAATCAGACTAGAACCAAGGGTAGAAACAGCAGCTTTGAAGCAGTCTATTAAATGAAAATTGGGCTTGGGTGAGCAAAGCATAGAAATTAGACATTCTGGCCTCCAGGAAGAGAGAGGACATACTTTTGCAATTCGAATATATGCGCTGCACAGGCCAGCCTGAAACTTGGAGAAGATAGAATAGTAAATTGCATCCAGAAATTTAGAATTAACAAATTCACCGACTAAAGCTTCTTAAATGCAAGCACTAGATACACAACCACTTATGTGTCAATATAGCCACAATGCACAAATACAAGACAAGTTGTACATGAATGGAAACATGTTGCTCATGCATATCCACCTCAATAGGCATCCATTCATGGTGCACAAGTGAAATAGAACGAGATGACAGTTTAAATGACATGCACAATTAACCTTGAGCTCCAAGCTCTTCGTCTTCAGCATCGAGTCAGGAAAGATGCGTACAATATCAGCTGCCGTTGACCTCACAACATCATCAGAACAACCAGAATGCAAGGACTGAAGACATCCTCCCAGAGAAGAATCATAAGCTGCATCTCTGACAATCAAAATTTTATTTATTCTGTGAGATAATAACCTACAAAGGATAGACTCAGCAGACAAAGAAAGTAATCAAATAGTGCACATAAGTTAAAACACAAGAGCTGGGTATCTGAAAGATTCGGTTGAGGCCAGGTTCCACAATCAAATTGAAAGAAAATATCACATGTGATACCTCATAATTTAACCTTGGTATCAAGCCACTCATAAGTTCAAGTCGTAAAGTCAATGGAAGATGAGATAACACAGAATCTCACCATAAATGAAATCCAACTTTCGGAAGGAGAAAATTTTGTAGGGTAACTTATAAATTATTGGGTACCTGTATACAGAAACTGCTTCAACATCTTCACTTAGAATGATTGTCAATGTTTGTATCAGTTTTTCAGTAGGTAGAACCTCACCATTTTTCCGTACACCAACAATGCGCACAAAGTCGAAACATGCCTAAACAAAAGATGAGAAGTAAGAAGGCCTTTACTTGAACAGGCATGAGATAATATAATGCATAAAGGTAAAAATTCACATCGAAGCCCACCCACCATGTGCAGATCATCATCCCCGTAGCACAAAAGACTGCAGATAGACAAAACACATGCTGCATCCAGAAGCCCTTCAACATATAATGTGCCTTCAGTCAAGCATTTACATAGGAGCTTGATGGCTGAGGTGGCAAAGGGTAGCCATCTTTCTTTTCCTGTAAGATCAACTAATATTCCATCTCCACTGTCTGGCCTGTTACATAATGGGATATCATCCAGAAGGGCAGGCTCGCCACGACCTCTGGAAAAAGACTTGGCAAAGGATTTTAACAACAATCGAGTGGGTTCCTTTAATCCTCTCTCATTGTATATCGAGGCAGCATATAGAAGATCTATCAAAGAAGATAATATGATAATCAACACATAGGCTTGTAAAGGCTGAGTGTTTTCACATGAGAATCATAAAGTCTGATCCAACACACACACACACACAAGGAAAAGTAAATAGAACTCCCATCACTCCATGAGGGTGATAATTAGTTCATCTTGGTTGAAAGGAGATCGGTAGAGAACTTAATAGATAATAAAAATCTGGAAACCTATACGGAACCTTCGATTAGGGACATAACATCCATGAAGAATTGGCGGTACACATCTCGATCGCCTGTGCGGAGCAAGGACAGAAGAGATCCAACAGTCTCAAAAATAACACCAGTTCTGGACCTAAAGAACCAAAACAACAATACCCATACAATTTAATCATACACAACTCTTCCAAAATCAATAATCATAACATTTTGGGGAAAAAAAAAAACAATAGCAAGAAAGCCATAAAACTGAAAAACATATGCACACCCATAATAATATACAGAGCAGGAACACCATAAAACCTCAAAAGATAAATGCTAGTAAAACTAAACAGTAGTCGGAAAGTAAGGTAACTAACCAATGATTAAGAACCTCAACTAATCGGAATTTAACTGCTGAAAAACCATAAAACCAAACACAATAACTCACAACGCAAGCATCCAAATTCAGAACAACAAAACAGTGGAACTAGTGACCAACCGAAACGCCGGTTCAGCATAGAAGGGCAATATGCGGCCAATAACAGGAAGCACTGCGTTCGCCTTCCCGTGGTAGAAAACCCCCGGGAAATTCTTCGCAGTTTGCGCCAACAGCTTAAGCACCGCAATCACTTCCCTCTCTTTATCTGCAATAAATTGAAGTTCATATTAAACTCCGAACGTATTACATCAATCATTCTAGCTATGATCAGCAGAACAGAACTACAATCACATACTGGAAGATGAAGAAGGGATGAGGTAGGTCAGGAGAAGACTGGGGATGACGGCGCGAAATCGGGACTCTAAAACTTCGTCGTTTTGCTTGGTGAATGAGGTCGACGACGAGGCCGCTATGCGCTCACGAAGTTCGTGCACCAGGCTGGAGAGGTTCGCCATTGTTGCTCTCTCATGTGTAGAGAGAGAAAGGGAGGAAGAGGAGAGAGAAAGAGTGTGTGTAAAATAGTGTAATTGCTCTCCCTCCTATTTTTCGAATTTACAGAAAGGGAAATTGTCACTGTGTTGTGTTGTGTGTGCGTGGGCCAGTTTGTACAGTAGCGGGAAACATTTTTTTTTTATTATTTTTGTTATTTAATTTTACTTGCATAATTATTGTGTATTTACAATTATTGTTGTTAAATTAAACGGGTTCGGTTCGTTAAGTCCCAAGTTCCGCTTGGCTCATTTGATAAACGAGTCGAGCTCGAGCTCATTTGATAAACGAGTCGAGCTCGAGCTCATTTAAAACTCGTTTGATTAACGAGTCGAGTTCGGCTCGATTCGATAAGGCTCGAAAAAGAAATTTTATATAATTTTTTATAGTTCGACTCGTTAAGGCTCGAACTCAACTCGTTATTAGTGATAATCGAGTCGAGCTAGAGCTCGACATCAAACTTTTCTTTTAACGAGCCGAGCTCAACTCGGCTCGTTAGGGCTCGAGCTCGGCTCGACTCATTTAGAGTTCGGCTGAAATTGTTATATAAGGTATTCTCGATAGTATTATCTCGTCCGAAAATAAAAGTATATAATTATTTTCATAAAAAATGAGAGCAATTTCAATTTATAAATGGATATAAAAAGAAAAGTATAATAATCAAAATTATGTAATAGAAAAATAATAAACTATTAATTGGTAAAATTTTGTAGTCATAAAATTAAATATGTGACAGAATGACTAGTGTTTTTCAGAATGTGTATAATAATCATTATTTTAAGTTTTTATCGTGTATGAGGGATTCTATAGAAAAAAAAAATATAGAAGAAATGATTATGAACAATATTTTTTAAAAGTTAATATTTCATTTTCAATTTTAATGAAATAAATTTTTGGAGTAATTTCAAGACACCGTAAGAGTATGGTAATTTCTTCATAGTGGTATCTTCAAAAAATCAAATTAGAATTATCTTGAGTACTTACAAGTTACAAGCTACCACTCGCCAAAAAAAAAAAGAGTTTGTTCTAATAATTAAGGAGTATAAATGTTATGTAGAAACTTAATAATTAGTGCTTGGTATTTGCCACCATGAGTACCTACTACAAAGTAAAAGTGGAAGAGGGGGATAATAATAATAATCTCAATTGGCTTTTTTTCAGTTTTTATATATAAAAACTCACCTCGTGCAAAAACTAGCAACTTTTTTGCTCTGGGTGGAGCTACTCCCAAAGCCTGAGAATTGCTAGTACAAAATCATTCAATGGAATGAATGTAAACAAAGCCAGCATTTTATTGCTTAAAAAAANTTCTCTACTCAAGCAAAAAACCAACTGCTGCACAGCAAAGATAAAACAAATGGAAAGAATTCATCTCCTTTGTGCCAGTCGTTGGATCGATTTCCTGTTCTACTTCCCGATAACTGAGTCGAGCCGTGAAAATTTCAGTTGGGCGGAGGAGTGATCCACGCCGGAGGCATTCTGGTGGGATTGAGAGGCGGCATTTCACGGATGTTGACATCGACTGGATACAGGCGGTACTCGATATCGAGCTCTTTGAGAATTTTGACAAGCTCCTCCACCAAGACAGCTCGTCTCTTCCACTTTTCACCCATATTCTGGTGGTTCATACGGTGCCTCATCCACACCGAAAGCTTCAGTGTGCGCAAATCTTGCAATTCCATCACCACCACCGAAGGCTCCGGGTACCAGTGCTCACTTCTGTTCTCAATATAACTGAAAATAACCGTACACTTTGAAATTTAGTTACTTTTATAGCTGGTATTTGTGTAGTTACTGCCAGAGGCATGGTGGAGGAGAAAGGAGATTTTTTACCTTGTTATCCTTTGCTTTATGGAGGCAATCTTCTCGGCTGGTGTGGCAATATGAACGGAAAACTCGATTGAATCGCCCATATCCGGGCTGCGGTAGTAGTTGCTGATAGGTCTTGTGGCAAGAGTCACATTGGGATAAATTATCTTCTGATTGTCATACCTCAAGAACACAGTCGTCAATATATTCATTTCTTCTACAATCATCTGTAAAATTCCCCAAAATAACAGTTTTTGTTGCATTGCACAAGGAGATGGAAACTGTAGTTGAATAAAAGGCAAACCTCGATAACCCAAACCAAATTTAGATGACAAAGTTTTTTAAATGAGGAAGAGAATTGCTTCTCTGTACCTGGACTCCATCAACCTCACAACGGTCGCCCACATCAAAAGGATGAATTACAAATACGAATATGATGGCTTCAAAGACGGTCTTGCATGAGTTTCCGAAAATAAAAGCCACGATCACAATCTGTGAGCTGATGTAGAGCATAAATTTGCTCGTTGCAATTCCTAGGATGATCAGGCAAACGACTAGAATGATGATCCCGACTATGAAATTGACCATCCGATGAAGTTTGTCGACTGCCGTTTTTGTGTCGTTCAGTGTTAGGGCGAGAGCTCTTCTTTCTATGAACGTGTTGACCTATGGATAAAGAGTAGAAACATGGCACAATTAAAATACTCATTGCATGATCCTGTTTATGATTTTTGTAGAGAATTAATTGCAAATGTACTAGATTAGATAAATATTTCTTACCACCCAGTTTTTCAAGGACGCTTTGCTGATTTTTTCGCCTTCAATTGATCCTTCGACGATGTTCAATGTTTTCACTGCCTCTTCTTCTTTCACGAAACGCATCAGATCCTCGAGGTGGATGAACCTGCCAGGATCAAAAAGACGTTTCCAACATTGTTGATCTTAAATCCGCATCATCTAAGAATTAGTTACTATATTTTGTGCAACCAAATTGGATAATCGGCATCATCATGAGTAACACTCGTATTTCCCTCCATTCTCGAAATCCTATTCAATCAACATTAATTAATACAAGTGTATAAGCAAGCACAAAATACGTTGCACAATAGAAACAAAAACTTACTTGGCCCTAGGCCTCGCCACATTCCGGAAAATGTTCCTGGCAGCCGCTTTGGCCTCACGTTCGCTCCTAATCTGCATAGCTGTCTCGTCCCCTTGCGAGCTACCCAAAGCACGCTCGTCCAGTGTGGTCAAAACCCCATTCTTCACAAACTTAATCAATCTCTTCATGCTCCAAGCAGATACGTTCTTGTGGTTCAGATTCTGCAGCTTGTCGATCGATATACCGGCACCCTGCTCATTCAGATCATTCTTGGTAAGCTGCCCGGAAACTCCGAAACTCAATCCTCTTGCCGGCCTCGGCGGCAGCCCTCCTCCTCCTCCTCCTCCACCGGCAACCGCCTTTCCGCTCTTCGCCGCCTGAAAAGGCGGGCACCTCAGATCAGGCGGCAATGTAGCCCCTGCATTCTGAAGCCGGCATACCTCAGCCATAGTCCTCTCCTCCTCCTCTTGGTGGTTCCTCATCTCAATCAGGGGCGGACCAGAAAGAGTCTCGATTATGTACTGATTGAACAGGGTCTCCTGGATACGGTCGAAGAACGTGCTGACGTGGAAAGACGAGGCAAGAACTTTGACCATGAGGGTCTTGACCAGCCAAAGCAGAGTTCCTACCAGCATGCAAACCATTATTTTGTTCACATATTGCAGGAACTTGTTATTCCCTTCGACCTCATGGTCGAACATGTAATGCCAGGCGATTAAAACCAGCCCTAACCAGATACAGTTCTGAACGGCCTTTCTCACACCGTACACAAAGTACAACACCCTTTTCCGCATGAAGAAGTTCCTCTCGATAAAGAAGACGACTATTCTTATCCCCCAGCCAGAGACCAATCTCCCACAGATCAAAACCAGAACCAAAACCTCCCATTTCCAGATACTCAGTCCCCTGAGCTTCTTTCTCTTCAGCTCAGAGATAGCAAGAGTCGATGCTAAAGCTGCTACAATCAGAATGAGGCTAATCCACTGTAAAATAGTCAATGCATCGAACTTACCTTTCTTGAAGTCGTCCGGAAGATCCTCGTCGAATAAAGGGTCATCCTCTTCTTCGTCCACGGGTTTCCCCAATACGCCGGAATTTCTACCCGGCATCCCGGATCGCATCTGGCCAGATCTCCTCTCTGTGAACTCAAGCGGGTCAATCAGCCGAGACCTAGTCTTCATCCTGCCCAAATTACTCACCCTTCTCTGAATCGACGTGCATTTCAACACCTGACCATCAGTATTCCCGCCCAGGCCACCATTGTTGTTGGTGTCCACGTTCGAGGAACGCCGCCTGAGCGTTCGATTCACATCCTCGTCGGATGAGGACTCTATTTTGTCCGGTTCGTCGGGACGAATATCGACCACGGCGCCGGGAACCTCCATTGTCGTTTTCAACTCGCTAGGGTTCCGGAAACTGTGATTATTATAATTGGGGTTCGCAGGTGGGAGGCTGCTATTAGGGCCAGTGTTGCTGCCGCGATTGAGGTGGAGATCATCCATCTCCATATCCACGTCGAGGCGCAATTCTCCGCCTCCGTCGTTCTGCTGGTTGAGGAAAACTCCGATCAGCTCGGGTTGCATGGGCGCGCGGGGCTCATCGGCCCAGAAACCGAGGCTCGATTCGCGGCAGTGGGCGTCGTTCCTGTTGTGGACGGGAGAGGGAACGTCGCCGCCGTCGACCTTGACGATGACCTCGGAAGGTCCGGAAACGGAATTACGGTGGGATGCGGCGCCGGCGGGGGAGGAGGAGGAAGAGTCGCGGTTGTGATCGGAGAGGATGGGCTGCTGCTCGTGGATGGCGTCCTCCTCTGATGATCGGCCTATGGAGATTTTTCTGCCATGCTTATAGGAACTGCTAGATTTGAAGGACTTTTTGCATGAAGATGAGAAGTCCATGAATGTGATTGTTTGATAAGGGAAAAAAAATAAGAAAAGAAAAACAATAAAAAGGGAATAAAATCAATCAATTTATTGATTGATTAATAGAGAGAAGTAAATCATTTGAGGGCTAGCGAGATTTTGTAAATGTGCAAATTTTTTTTATCTAGAAATAGTGTTTTAATAAATGATATAAATATTGTGTTTTAATAAATGATATAAACATTTTTTTCTTAATATCTGATAACGTATAGTTGATTACTTGATTATATTAGTGGATAACTGATAGCGAGTAACTAATTGTACAAGTGAATCATCTCTTCTATAACACCTTTTTTTTCACATAATTAGAGTCTTTGGCCAAAACTTAATTAAATAAACTCTTACAAAACAAGCGAGTAAGTGGAGTTGACGGGTAACATCCAAATGATTTGATTCCATAAATAGAAGTAGACATTTAATAATAAGAATAATAAAATAAACATTTTAAGGAATCCGCTATTCATTGAAGAAGATGACATTGTCGATAATTATCAGCTAATTAATAGTGTATGTGATTATTGTGTTTGTTTAAGGTGAAATTAAATTTGGAGTAAAGAAAAAATGATTGTGCCAATGGTTTTGAAAAATCTTAGTATATATAATTGCTGGGAAATTTCAATAAATTTTGTTCAGCTAGTAATTAATAATAATATGAGTTTATTAATTTAATAAAAATAGGTGTTCATTTAATAAAAATATATTCACCATTAAAAAGATCACACAATTTATTTTGACATGTCTCATTTTGGATGGTGCCTATTTCTCTAACGTCTTTTTATGTCATTAAATACAAAATAATTTTGTTACTATATAATTTTTGGTATTATATATATAAATACATATTTTACAACTAATTAATAATGACTACAAATATCTTTATTTTCTATTGCAGTCATACAATAATAAATAAATATTTTTTTGGATATTACAAATATACATAAAATATTTTAAAAAACCAAATCCCATTGTCACGACTCGAAGGGGTTTAATGACAATGATTTATTGTGATGAGGATTCTGACGATAGAAAAACCACGAATGTTGTATATAGAGAAGTGTTAATATTTAGATTTATTTTTTTTAAAATTATTTTTTCTCATTTATTAAGTTATGATTTTTATTTTAATCTATATTTTTTATTATTTTCTCTTCTATTATATTGTTTTTCGTGCATTTTGCACGGGGTAAAACTAGTATGAGTTCGAAATGGGAACGTGTGATCCGTAACGGAAGGTGCAGTTTTCATGCATGGTTTTGAGGACTTTGAGTTGGTATGTTATTGAATGTTTCTCTTTGAGGTCTTTCATATTCTCTTAGTTAGCAAAATAACATTAGAGTTGCATACAATAAATTACATTCTAAATCATAATCAAATTACCAATATGTATATGTATCCGTGATAAGATAAGTGTTGAATTATATATAATATATGCATAAAAATGAAAAATAAATAAATATAAAAAAATTATTCTAAATTTGCAAATACTGCATTTTTACTTTATCTATTGACATTCATATGTGTTGCACTTATGTGACTACTTTCCTGCAAAAAATATTTGATCACATTAGATCAGTTGGGATTCGTTACGACTTTATTGTTTCTAATATAACATTATAGATGAATTTAATTTCTAAAAATATAGATACAATTTTATTTTTTTTAATGAAATATGAATCTCAAACAGAAAAACTTGATTATTTTGAAATAAGAAGTATGATATGGACTGAATAAAAGGTTATTATTAGTATTGCAGAACAATAAGAAAATGCAATTTATTATTCAAGTTGGTCAAATATTTTATGATTGGACAATTTCTTGATAGGGTTGTACATTGTTTAAATATGAAGTACAAATGATACAAAATTTCCAATGTATAGATCAAAAGTTCAAATGTCTTCTTATTGTAATCCTCTATATGGTTCTAAACTGCGGTAGATTAACGACTTCATTGGTGAGCAGATTTCGAACTATTTTATCAATAAGGAATATAATGGAAACATGGGAAGAAAAAAGAATGACACTTTTGGTTGAATTTAATTTGGATCAATTAAATGAGATAAAAATTTTACAATTAACAGTTGATGGAAACATGAAAACAGATGATATTTAGATTGATTTCAGTTTTATATCAATTCAAAGTACAAAAACTTTGAAATTATATAAACGGGAATATGTAATGTATTGAAGGAAGAAGGTATATTACAATCCAGTTAAAACGAAATGGATAACTGTACAGTTCAATAGAGATTAAGGGTGTGAAGAAAGTAAAAAAAAAAAGTAAAAAAAAAGAAAAAAAAAACACACACACACACACGCAGAGAAAAATGAAAAATCAGAAGTCCAATAAATCCTACTGTATTTTGGTCAGCGATGTCCTCGTCTCAAGGCAGAAAAAATTCCTGCAGATTTCTCCTTGCATTTATCGTCTCCATCATCTCCAACCTGTCAAAAAACCATAAGTTGACGGTGCTCGGAAAACGACTACAAAGTGAAGGTACTGGAATTTTGAATTACCAAGTTGAATAAAGTGCATTAGTGTTGTTCCCTTTCTCATAGCAGATCAATAATTTTTTTAAGTAATTTTGATGCACGCATATCTCGGTTGAAGCTATATCTATACTATACATTACCTCTTTAGCTATCTTCTGTAGAGTTTCCTTGAGTTCAGAGAAGTCGGGTCTCAAAGCTGGATCTTGCTGCCAGCATCTCTCAAGCAGCTCAGCAAGCTTTGGATGAGTGTGCTTTGGAATAGTCGGCCGAAGACCCTGATATTTTAGGGAGTATTTTCTTTTTTTTTTTTTATATACAAGAGAATCACAAATCGAACGACCAATTACTTGAATAAAATTTGATGTTTCTACCTTTTGAACTACTCCAACCGCTGCTTGTAAAGGAGTCAAGTACTCGTATGGGATCTGACGAACAAAGAAAGCAAAAATGTTGTCAAAAAATAAAAAAATAAAAATAAAAATAAAAAATTGCTCTATAATTTGTTGATTAAGAAAAAGGAATGGAAAAAGGATACCTTTCCTGTTAGTAATTCCCACAAGACAACCCCAAAACTGAAGACATCTGCCTTATGATCATAGGGTTTATGCTCGATAACCTACAGAAGAACAAAAGGTTTTGGGTTAGACCATCTCCAACCAAAAAACTCATTCTCAAACCCATTTTGCAGTAACTGTCTTAATTCATCTCCAACCGAAAAACTCATTCTCAAACCCAAAAGAATATTTCTCGAAATATTCCTTTTCTATAACTTTTATAACTTTTCAATACTACCCACATATTTTACAACTTTACAAATTAAACCATATTATTATTTTTTAATGCTAATATTTCATTTTAATTTCAAAATTCTATAGATATGATTATAATTGTTCTACAACAACAACAACAACATACCCAGTATATTCCCAACAGGTTGGGGTCTGGGGGGTCAGTTGTACGCAGACCTTACCCTTGTAATTATTTTTCCGTAGCGACCCAAGGTGCATTGCGCCGTTTGATAAAAAAAATAAATCTAGAAACTTCACTAATAGAAGAAGCACTAGAATTTAATTGAGCCATTTTGATCTAGTCTATTATTAACCAGGAGAATTGTCAACAATGACTCTTCCAGCTCCATTTGCAATGTACAAATTATAATTGTTCTACAAAATAAAATTTAGCTACTACATTACATACAGATAAAATACATCAATAGAGCTAAACATATAGAAATATATAATACATCAATACAACTAAATATATAAAAAGTAAATATGTTATATATTATAGAAACATGCTAGGTTGGCGTCATTAGAAATAATTAGCCTCAAAAATTAATTATTGACATTAATTCTTGGCATTCAGTTAAATTTTATATCCATATAATATATTAAAAATTAATTAGTGGCATAAATATCTATAGAGAAGAAAGGAAATAAATAAATACACCCTATCTCACCTATCCATATCAGGGTCATATTGCAATTTTTAAAAGGTTTACGTCAGTGAACAGGATAAACGCAAATTTGCGTTTCCACGGATCAAAAAAATGAGAAAACGCAATTTGCGTTTGGGGATGAGTGTCCATTGGAGTAAAAATATTGCATTTAGTTAGTTTTGGGTATCATTGGAGTAAAAATATTGCATTTAGTTAGTTTTGGGTATCGGTTGGAGATGCTCTTAGCAAATGCATGAGATTCTCAGTTTGTGATGCCGACGAGATTGTATTAGCATATCTCGACAAACGTGATCGACTTCGGTCTTTACCTTGATTATTATTATTATTATTATTATTACTATTTATTATCTATGTTTGCATTTATTTATATTATGTAGTGGGCTTGTTTGTAATTATAGATATTGTGTGTTGGGTTTGTAGTATTATGGGCTTTTATTATTAATAAAAGTAGGAAGGTTGTGAACGATCGTCTTCAAGGAATGGATGATCGGATGCAATTGTTGGACACTCGGGTTATGAACCTTTCGCCTCATACTCAATAATGGTGCGAGAGCAGCAGGAGAACCGTGATGTCGTCGGAGGCCGTGCCAGTGGCGGGGGTCACAGAGGTGGCCGTGGCGGATGCGGGTTTGGCGGGCGCCCCGTCAACTGCCTCCACATCCTAACTTCGACGATGACGATAGTGATGCAACGTGGTCGGATATTAATCCCTTTGCTGAGGGCTTTGTCGGCAACCGTGATGTTGATAACCGCCGGCCACCAGAGGAAGGGTTCCGCGACCCCGCAATTGATGATAACCGTCGACAACAGGATGGTTTTCAGGCCCACGATAATCCCGTCAACCGACGAGCGGGTCACAGATGCGACGCCCTAGGTCGCGAGTTTCTTGGATTTGTCGACCGCGAGTTCCGACGAGGGGTTGCCGGAGTTGACGACGGTCGCGGATGGCAGCAACATGGTCGGCGCGATGCCCTAGGCCGTGACGGTCTGCGAGGCGGCGATTGCGCGTTCCAGCGAGGGGCTGCCGGCGGGGATGACTTTCGCGGATGGCAGGAAGATGGTCGGCGTGGGGCTGCGATTTTTTATGATGAATTCGCCGATCTGCGTTGTGGAGGAGAAAATCGCGGCACTCAATTTCCTGGATATGTGCGTCATTTGGATGACGAAAGGGGGTTTTGCAGATTTAATAATTCTGCTCCTACTTTTCAAGGTCAATATAATGTGTTTAGTGGGCCTGGGCATGAGGCCCATTTTCAAGGAGATAATCGTTGGAAAATAGCTTTTCGTGTGGAAATTCCGGAATTTGCCGGAGGTTTGGATGCGGCCGAATTTCTTGATTGGTTAGCTGCTGTTGAATCCGCCTTCGATTATAAGGCCGTCCCGGATGACCGTCGTGTGGTGCTAGTTGTTACCCGACTTCAGGGTCGTGCGGCTGCTTGGTGGCTACAACTGAAAGGCGTGCTGTCGATGCAGGGCATACCAAAAATCACTTCGTGGATGAAATTAGTAAGTTTCTTGAACGGGAATTTTTACCGTTTAATTTTGTTCGTACTTTATATCAGCGATTGCAAAATCTTCGTCAAGGACAACGTAGTGTGGATAATTATACTGAGGAATTTTATAAACTCTTAGCTCGAGTAGATATTCGTGAAACTTAGGAACAGTTGGTTTGTCGTTATATTGGGGGATTGCATGTCTCTATTCAGGATTTGTTGAATATGTTTACACTGGCTTCCGCTTCTGAGGCTCATCAGCGGACTTTATTGGTTGAGCAGCAGCAGGCCCGGAAGGTGGGCACTTCTTTTGCATCGTCTACAAAGGAGCCTTTTGGGCCTTTGGGTACCGCGCCGTCTGTGGTGAAGGCTTCGTTCGATTTCAGTGCTCCTTCAGAAGGCCGTGTGGTTGGCCCCACGATGGGGAGTGGCAATCGACAGACTAGTGGTCCCCGTTGTTTCACTTGTGGTGAGCCGGGACATCGTCAGGCACAATTCCCGAAAGCGAGAGGGTCACGAGCTTTGATTGTTGACGAGCCAGACTCGACTGCTTACGATGGTCCTCCAATTTTCGATAAAGAGCCGGAGGTTCCCGAAGTGCATGTTTCGAGAGATGTGGGTCACGCGCTTGGCCATCGTCGATCTCTTTTGTCTCCCCATTTCTCTTCCGAGGATACGGTCCAGCACCACCACCTTTTTGAATCCACATGCACCATTGGTGGCCGGGTGTGCCGTTTTGTTATTGATTCCGGTTCCTGCGAGAATGTGATTTCGAACGAGGTCGTGTCGAAACTTGGTTTGTTAAGTGAGCTTCATCCGGATCCGTATGCTCTTGCGTGGATACAGCATGATGATTCTGTTCGTGTCACTCGACGCGTGTTGGTGACCTTTTCTGTCGGATCCTCTTATACGGACATGGTGTGACGTCGTGCCCATGGATTCTTGGCACCTCTTATTAGGACAACCTTGACAATTTGATCGCTCGGTGGTCCATGATGGACGATTCAACACATATAGCTTTTCATTTGAGGGTGTCCGTATAGTCTTGCTGCCGTCGTTATCCCGTTCGGGACCTTTGCCATCGTCTTCTTCGATTTTATTCGTCTCTCGCACTGAGCAGTGTAGGGAGTTATCCAGCTCGGTGGACGGTCATTCAGTGGTCTTTGATGTAGGCGATTTTGGGTGGATCATTTCGTCGTTGGACCATCGCTTGGGGCATTTTGAGATCATTGATCGAGTTACTCAGGATACCTTCCGTCTTCAATTTCCATCTTATGTACGTTCATCGGAGGTTTTTCACATGACGCATTTGGTACCTTTAGCTGATGACGATTCCCTTGCCGACGAGATTTCGGATTCGAGGGCGAATCCTCTCCACCCAGGGGAGAATGATGCCGACGAGATTGCATTAGCATATCTCGACAAACGTGATCGGCTTCGGTCTTTAGTATGATTATTATTTATTTTTTATTATCTATGTTAGTATTTATTTATGATGTGTAGTGGGCTTATTGTGTTTGGACCTTTGTTTATGATATGTATTGGGCTTATTGTATTAGGATTTTAGAATTTGAATGTAATAGGTATTAAAATGGATGTGTGTAGGATGAAAAAGGACAGTTATGAAATATTGAACGAAAGAAAAGAACTGTTCTTCATGTTTTGTTCTTCATGTTTTCTCTGTGAAAATACAGACCCATTCCTACGCTTCTACATCAGTTTGCAAATGGAATCAGCGCAAGAACAGCATTATTGAAATACGGAAATTGGTCAAGTATTGATGAAAGCACATATGCCAACAGCTTATAAGCAGAAATATGCAAAAAAGTAGCATATATCAATAAAATACTTGAAAGAAATCCTATAAGCACCCACCAGATGACTTCATAATTAAAACCTTCAACTCAAATTCTACTAAAACAGAAAAATGCATTGACATGTACTTTTAACATAACTGATGTAATAATAGTAAATGTTGATTGTGAAGAATATTTGATGTGTGAAAAAATAGGATCATGACACGTAAACGCATCATATCAAAGTGTAAATCCACCCTTATGTAAGTATGGCTCATGCTTCAATGTAGATGAAGAACAATTACTCTAGAAACTTCAAGAAGCGTACCTCAGGGGCCATCCACCTATATGTTCCAGTTTCTGCTGTCATCACACCTGTTTGCGCTTTTACTCTAGCCACCCCAAAATCAGCAACCTTAACAACCTGAAAATAATTTTTTAAAAAAAAAATACTGAAATTGATGAATTAGACATCTCATCCCAAAGCTATAATAGAACGCCTAATATCTGAAACAGGCAGGTGGAAGTGGATTGTTGGATGAGAAAGACATTCATTTTGTTCCCATTAAGGTGAACAGCCAAAACCTTCGACTTTTAATTTTCCACACTAGTAATCCATCAATCAAGAATTGGCCGCAATCAAGGTAACTTCTCTTAAAGGGAAAAAAAAACTACAGCGTGATGGAAGCAATACAACGTAGCAGCTTAAGAGATTAAAACTAAGTCATGCAGATGCACTGCTAGATGCTTACTTCATTTTCATCCATTAAAAGATTTGCAGCCTTCAAATCCCTGTGAATTATATTGTTTTGATGTAAGTAGTTCATGCCTTTTGATATATCAATTGCTACTTTGAGCAAGGCTGGAAGCTTAAAGGTACCCTTCTGCTTGTGAAGGTAGTCGTAAACACTCCCTCCAGACATGTATTCTGTGATAAAAAAGTAAAAACAGTAAACTTTTGCAACCAATTGACCAAAACAGAAACTAAATAAAGATATTGGTCTCTAAACCTGTTACTATACACAAGTTAGGAGGTCTGGTGCATGCCCCTATGAACTGCACTACATTTTTGTGACGAACTTTCCTGCATATACACAAACTAATGAAAAGAAGAACAGAAAAACAAAAAACAAAAAACAAAAGGGAAGAAGAAAAAGCAACAATGTGTAAATTCAGGAACTTCCAATAATAATTAGTGAACCGCAATATATGTGCAAGAAAAAGGAAGCTTCTAGGAAAAGTATAAAAGAATAGCAGGACTCATGCCAGTTACTTAGGAAGTATGCGCAAGGGTACAACTGAACTATTATCAATACAAAAGGCTAATGCAAATCCAAATTTGAACCATCTGAAAATTTGTCAGGAGAAACTCTAGCAAGCAGCCAAGCGCATCTCTACAGATGGTGATAATGCAATCACGACAAACCTCATTATATATACTTCTTGGACAAATTCCTTCTGCAGTTCCATATTCAAACGCTCTGCCTTGAGAATTTTAATTGCTACTTCCTGACTGTGATAAGTACCTTTGTATCTGGGAATACATAGTTCAATGAGTACATAAACTCACAGGAAAGTGTAACCATCAAAGACAATATCCTATATTACTTACAGGTCACCATAAGATCCGGATGCTACTTTTGATTCAAATTTCAAGAATTGAGGATCAATTTCCCAAACATCAGTACCATCATTGGGAATTTTCAGATGATCCAATTCACATTTAACCTCTCTATGCTCAGGTTCATTAAGAGGGGGCAAAGAATTTGGACTTGGCCAAGATTGTTTCTGTGTTAAAGGAAATGAAAAATAAAAAAATAAAAGAAGTTATTAATACTCACTACTTGAGAAGAGTAGTATGACAAATCATATGCAGAGGACAATCGAGATCATTAAAAAATAGAAACGCCACAATGAATTTGTATGAGCTAAAGCTCCATCTAGAAGCATCAGAATTGTATATAATTCATACATGTACAAGCGAAAACAGTTTTTGATAGAGCAGACAACTACTGTAAAAATTAGACATGATAACCAAGTCATGTGCAGTGCAACGGACACAGTTAATTCCAAGATGCTCAAAGACAAAAGTATAGCAGCAAAATACCTCAACCTTCAAAACTTCCTTCTCCAAAGCATTCCGAAGTTGCTCAACCTCCTGGAAAGTATGAGGGTCCAAAAAAAACACAACTCACAAAATCTAATGGAGGTATAAAAAGCTGCTGAGAAAGAAATCTGTAGAATGGAAATAAGTACGGGACGTGGTTTCACAAGTAATCTTCAAGCCAGTTAACCAAAGAATAAAACACAGCACCTTCACATGCAAACAAACAAGAATAAGACTAAAAAAGACGTGGCAATTTCGAAACAGAGGCAACATATTTGGTGGGCATCTTCATATTTTCTCTTATCAAAACAAGGGCTATGAGCATGTTTATTACTTCTCATAAAACTGTTATCAACCGGAGTAGAAGAACAGAATATCTTTCACAAAAGAGAAAAAGAACTAGTTAGTACCAAAACTCAGAAGCAATAAAACAACATTGTAATAGGAAAGTAAAGGATGGTTGTCAATAGAACAAAACAACAGATGCAAGACCGAGAGTGACAAGAAATATGCATATACCTCAAATGGCCACCCATCAACAACAAAGACATCTAGAGAATAGCCATCCATAGTGGAAAAGGCATGTGCTTCCTGTATATTCAGCCCAACTTCAGCTAACAAAGAAGTCAACTGCAATGTTCATAACAATAGTTCATTGAGTATCTGCTTTTCATTAACAAAAGAAAAAAGGTAAAATCTCATATTTTCATTATAAAAGACAAATATTAATATTAGGTTGCTGAGGCCTGCTAATTCAACCAGGAAAAAAAAAAAAGAACTCCAACACACTAAAATTTACAATATATGAGTGGCTAAAGATTGTACAAACAAGCAATTATCCATGAAATTGACAAAGAGAAGTTCAGGCATCAATCTACTCAAGCAAACAGTCACTTAGTGATCATTTAAGCATGGTCAGGAAAGTTACCTGACTGAGGAGCTTTGGCTTGTCATCAGTTGAAAATGTAATCTCATGCATGGGCCTGCAAAGACAGTTACTAGAATAGTAAGCACACGCAAATTTATGCATCACATGATATTCCATGAAACATTTTGAATGGTCAAGTTTATTAATACTTCAAGAATTGAACAGACCATTCAAATAAAATATAGGTTAATGAATTTATTTTGATTAGTTTGTCCCAGAATATGACAGTCGGGTTTACAAATAAACGAGGTGGCCATGGTGAGATCAAAACAATACAACACAGCTAAAAAATGGTTTAAAATAAATACCAAGCCTGAACGCTTCATATTCTATCCACTGAAGTTCCAAACGGCACCTCAAGCAATAATAAGACCACAAATAGAACATCTCAACAGAGATTACCTAGCAGACTTGGCACCAGCGTCGGTGGCACTGTCCCCATCCTGAGCTTCGGATCTGTTGGCTTCAAGTAATAGAGCTTCAACATTAGGTGAAGAACCAAAGGCGGGTGGTGCATGGATGCTGAATAAGAAAGGGGGATAAGGATTAACACTACCCAATAAACCTAGATGAAACAAAAGGCCCGGATGGTTTGAATCACAACCGCGAAAAAATGACAAATGGGAACCTTGTTAAATTAAAAACCATTAAAATTAGTTTTTCAAAAGAAGTGGTCAATTACCTCCCTTTTCTTGGTGGGCGTGAGTGCACAGAATCTTCTGAATTCCCATCAAGGACTGGTACCACCTGTACATGGCAGTATGGTATTCAGTATCGAGATGGCATCAAGAGATTGCTCGAAGACTGGTCCAAAAATGAGGAAAAAGCTTTGGTGGATCACAAATGATGAAATCAATTGCTAAAAGGCATAACCGACATGATTCAAATGATTGTTCTTCAGTATAACCCCCATTCTGAGTTAATCATAGGGTGATTTAGAGCATCCACCCATGCAATCCAGAAACACGAACAATGCGTCTTAACATGCAGGAATTATGGTAAATGCAGTATAAATATAGTATAAAATATGTCACCTGCACTAATCGAACTTCAAAAGCTGGTCTATTAGCAGGATCACGTGCCAGATGCAGTAAACGTTTGTGGGTAAGAACATCTTCTGCCCTTTCAACATTAACATCCATTGTATACCTTCAATTCAGAATCATCAAAACCGTAAACGTCGAAAAAATTTGTCAACCAACTTGCACGAGTATCACTTGTGTACAGAAAAAAGTAACAGATTATTCCTAGCATGCAGCACCCAATAAAACGACCCATATTTTTTATTTTGCCATCCACATCAAAATTGAGTACAATAACAACAGAACAACACAATGAAACCACCATTAATTGAACAAATGGGATGACGAAATTCCTAAAAATAACCAATCACAAAAACCCAGCATCCAAATCCACGGATTGAGAGAAGAAAAACGTAAAAAAATCCCACCCCATTTCCGAATGCAAGACAGAAAGGCAAAGTCTGAAAAGACCAACATAAAGTAAATAGATGCAATGAATTTATAACATGATTTGGAGCGTAAAAGACCAGCTAAGGCAACCTGGCAGGAAGGCGATTGAAATGGGCCCAAAGCTGATCGTCGAAAGACGGCTCCTGCGCCTCCGGATGCTCGGCCTCCTTCAGCCGCCGCAAAACCTCGTTGTAAACCTCCACCTTCTTCCGCTGCTGCCAGTTCTTCCCGGCCGAAGTCTCCGCCACCCTACTCCCACAGCTCTCGTTATCCTCAATCACCATTTTGAGATTCTCAAACGACACATACAAAAATTCCCGGCGATTGTAACCGCGAATGGCTCGATCACCTCTAAATCCTGATCCAATGGCTTTCGAACCAAATTTTCGCGGAAAAACGAGAATGAAAATGTACAGGGTCGGGAATAGAATTGTAAAGGGGAAAAGAGGGAAGCAGATTAGATAGATCCCACTAGCGTGACGCTTCTGATAGAGGGTTTTGGGTTCTGAAATTGATTCATCCTTTCATAATCCGTATCCTCTTTCCCTTCTCTCCTCTTTCACCTGAGAAAAGTGGTTCTCTCACACTAACCTGGTTCTGAAATTTAGTGAAGTTGTATATATGTACAGTTATACACACACGTATATGTGTGTGTCATTGTAAGGATTTTTTTACTAAAAAAAAAAAAAGAAGTGGAGAAAAAAAAAATAGAGTCGACCAAAATAGAAAGCACGTATTCATTGAATACGTTTTTAATTATAAAACGTATTTGCGTAATACGTGTTCGATTTTGAAACGTATTCACTGAATACGTTTTTTTAAAAAAAAAAGGTTAGCTAACTTAATTAACGTAATTAACTTAATTAAAATATAGAAAAACGTATTAGTTAAATACATTTTAAATTAAAAAAATCAAATACGTATTATATAAATACGTTTGTAAATTAAAATTAATTTATTATTTACTTTTTTAATTATAAAACGTATTTATGAAATACGTTTTACAAATAAAATCAATTTTTACAATTCTTGAAAATAATTTTTTTAGAAAAAATTAAAATAAAATATAAAACGTATTTTGAACATACGTTTTTCTTGTAATTTTGCCTCGAATTATTTTGTTGCACTAATTTTAGCCCCAAATTGAATTTGCCCTAAATTTTCAAAGTAAACGTATTCATGAAATACGTTTTTTATATAAATATATGAAAAACGTATTTCACTAATACGTTTTTAGCAAAAATCCTATTAACAACCGAATATACCTGTTCACAACCAAATACACCTGTTCGAGCAACTAATACCAACATATCCGCCCAATAATAATCCAACATACACTATAAACAAACAAATGAAAACACAATAATTTGTTAACAAACAATATATACAAAATGATATAATTCGGTTGATACAGACAATCCAACAATTCAAAGTGAACATAAAATCTACGAATTCAACTAAACTAACTAAAAAGGAGTGTATGGATCCCTAGGCTTGCGCGTTTTGGACCCCCTCCGAGTATATACCAAGTGAGAAGAAGACGAAGGTTGAGGCGTGAGAGGCGTGTCAGTTTGAAAAGCCTGCTCATTTTGATCTTCTTCATCTGAGTAATTCAATTGAAAAAATAAATCATAAATTGGACTGAAAAAAATTAAATGCCAAAGTGGGATGGTCCATATGTTGTGAGAGATGTTTATACCAATGGCGCATACAAGGTAGTAGCCGAAGACGGTCTGGTAGTTGGTCCTATCAATGGGAAGTTCTTGAAACGCTATTATGCGTGAATGTACATGTATGTAAATAAAAAAAAAAAATCAAAAAAAAAAAAAAAAAAACAAAAAAAAAAATAATAATAATAATAAACACAAATAATGAACACTTACCTGACAGCCTAACCGCTCGGCAAGTGGCTGATAACCGCCCGCCTGTTGGAACGCCGGGTAATTGGCAGGGTTATTGATGAATCTCACAGTGCTACTGTGAAACCATTCAAGGTAACCCTGCTCCGGCTGCAGATAGTCGTACACTGGGATAACTGGGAGGAGACGTTCTATTTCTTCGGTCCACGAGCTCAGAAACGGCACATGGAATGCGGCCCAATCATAAAACGCCCTCCCAGTCATCCCCTAACCTCTGTGGTGTGTGTCTCAGTCTCGCTCATCCCGAATGATCGGATCTTGGGGGATGGACTGGCGACACCCAAATTGACGGAGGACCCTGTCAGGCAGGTGTACCTCCCGGGTGTTCCAACTGAAAATCCACCCCCGGTACATCCAAAGTTTTGGATCTCTTGAGCACGCCTCCGGGAGAGTATCATTCTTCAGGTGTTGTCGATAGAGCTGCCAATCGAACTGTAAAAAAAAATAACAATTGAATTAATAATTAAGTTATTACAAAATTAGAAAAAAGATAGATAAATCAAGTAATAGGAATTAAGAATATTACATCATACTCTCCCAGCCCTGTCAACTGATCCCGGTAGGCGACCAATGTATTGGCTATGTTGGACTTCTTTTTCGGTCCCACCCACCTTAAAAAAATCACAGAAAAAAAAAAAATTGTAATCACAAAATTTGATAATGAAAATAAAGTACGGATTAAATAAAAATAGCGGTGATTACCTCGCTCCCAATGGACAACCAGGCAGATTATCAAACGTACTGGTCTTCACTATTGGGCGAATACGAGGGATATGCTCCCATGCCCAAACCTACACAAATGGATATTAATTTTGGTATTAGGTATTAGTCGAAATAAGAAAAAATAAAATATTAAATTTTCAAATAACAATTAAATAAATTTACCTGGATCAATTGAACGCAGTTCTTCATCCACTTCTCCTTAGCCTTGTACGAGGTTGACAACGCTCTATACACTCCGGTCAAGAGCGTTGAACCCCAGCTGTACCCCTTAACAGCATGTATGTCCTGCAGCAGGTCGAGCCAGTAAAGTGGGACGCCATTCGCCCGGTGGTCGGGGAAGATGAAGGACCCAATGCACCAGAAGATAAGGGCCCTCGCCCTCTGCTCGTACACGATGTCCGGTTGTCCTTCTTGCAACACACAGTTGCATTCCTCCTCTAACCCTCCATCATTCAGATACTAGCCTTTAATGTCCCAAGACTTTGGATCTTGGGCTGCTTGCTCTTCCTCGGTGGTGGGAGGATCCTGAGAGTGGTTTTCCATATTAAAAACTATAAAATTGAGTTGACATATATTGAAAAAAAAATACTGTGAAAAAATATACTTGAACATAGGGCTCGTACCCTAGCAAGTCCTTGCACCTCTCTCGCCACTGTACGGGTGATAGATCTCTAGTCACTCCCATAACAGCAGCTCCAATGATTGGCAGACCGAACATGATTTGTACGTCGTGGCCTCGCCGAAATCGAAATGGAAGGTATTCGTCTCTGGGCGCCACCTCTCCACGAGAGCAGTAATGAGGTTGTTGTCAGCTTGGATTCGACCCATTCGAAACAAGGGTCCGAAACCAGTCCGGTCGATGACCTCCCAAACCGACTGTGGCTGGCTTGACAAAGCCACTTAGAACTGACTGTCGAAACGGCGGTTTGTGAGCGCCGTGTCACGAGCTCCCGACGCATTATCAAATACCGCCTGTGACCGGCGGCGGTACTGGAGATATAGAAGAGTGCCATCCCTCGGACCGGGATGGACACTGTACTGCTGAGGCTGTAAGGAGGACGATGAAGCCATTTATCTACAAACAATACAAAAAAGAAAATATTAGGATTAAGGTTATTTATTAAATTAATGATAGCCTGATGTTTAATTATGAAATCTTTATAAAAATTTAAATAGGATATTTATAAAATTCTAAATAAAAAATTCTTTATAAAATATTAATAATAATTCCGTTTTATATCTAAATTTGTTGTAAATGTTTTAAATATATTTAGTTTATCGTCACTGATTTTAATTACAAATATACTAACCTTTTACAATTTATAAATGTTTTATATTTAGTTTATCGTCACTTATTTTTAATTAGATTAATTTTTGGTTTAAGACTACTTTATAAATGGTTTGTATATAGCTTTATTTTGAATGTCATATTTTTAGAAAATAAAATTATAAAATTGTAGCAAACATGTAAACAACCTTATGTTTCAAATACAAAAATAAGCTCCGAAAAGAATCCAAATCAATGTATAAATCAAATACAAGCCAAAAAAACGTCCAATATCCGATTCACAATTTCAAAAACATTAGAGTTTCGAGTCCTAATTCGAAGTTCTAAATCCAAACCCTAACGTCCTAATTCCAAAAATTCCGTTCACCCTAATTGCTAGCCTCATTCAAACGATAGTTCAAATCAACCCTAACGTCCTCAGTGAAGAAGAAGACCAATTTTTTTTTTGTTATATCACACAGAAAATGTTCCTACTGTTTGCAATCAACCCTAACCTAAAATTCGAACCCTAAAGCCTAATTGCAATCATCCCTAACCTAAAATTCAAACAATATGCAATCAACCATATTATGAAACATCAAATTTTCAAGCAACCCTAACCTAAAAACGTATTATGAAAATTCGTATTTGTTGAAAAAAATGAAAAAATTAGGCCATTTACCTAATTGACGAAGAGATATGTAGTTGACGGTGCCGAGACGGTGGTGGCGCGGCGGTGGTGGTGCTTCCGGTGGGAGGGCGGATTTTTTTTTTTTCTCGCTGCTTTAA
>BKCP01006294.1:2243365-2292416 GCA_008636005.1 Striga asiatica
CTATAACATATAAAGTATAAGATATTAACTATAAGATATAAACTATAACATATAAAGTAAAAGATATTAACTATAAGATACTAACTATAAACTATAAACTATAACATATAAAGTAAAAGATATTAACTATAAGATATAAACTATAAGATATAAACTATAAGATATAAACTATAACATATAAAGTATAAGATATTAACTATAAGATATAAACTATAAGGTATATACTAAATGTTATATACTATATGTTATATACTATATGTTATATATTATATACTAAATGTTATATACTATACGTTATATATTATATAATGTATGTTATATATTATATACTATATGTTATATACTATATGTTATATATTATATGTTATATATTATATACTATATGTTATATACTACATATTATATTATATACTACATATTATATACTATATGTTATATACTATATACTATATGTTATATATTATATATTATATACTATATGTTATATACTACATATTATATTATATACTACATATTATATACTATATGTTATATATTATATGTTATATATTATATACTATATGTTATATACTACATATTATATTATATACTACATATTATATACTATATGTTATATACTATATACTATATGTTATATATTATATATTATATACTATATGTTATATACTACATATTATATTATATACTACATATTATATACTATATGTTATATATTATATGTTATATATTATATGTTATATAAAGGTGTTGGGTTAAGTCCCGCAACGAGCGCAACCCTCGTGTTCGTCGAAAGTTGTTTAACATATGGATTGATTGAGACAATGAAATTCATTGGGGATTCCCCCGAGGATATTACACCTTCTTCGCTGCTACGCCGAGAACGAGAAAAGCCGGCTGCTAAACGTAGAAAGCGACGATGGCTCCATACTGGGTATTAGTTGGCTTAGGAGGAGAGAGAATAGAACGATGTTGGTGCAGGTCGAAGGGAGGAGAGTGGGTTAGTAACAAAAGGTTCCGTCGCTGATCTCTTCGCTTGCTAGTGACTGACCATCTTACGGGAGAGGGAAAGAACGGGACCGCTGTACCCGGGCCAGAAAGACTTGGCTGGAATTGAATCCTAATCTGATGATTTTCTTCCACATTGACACTTTACAATCTGATTCTAAATTACAATGAAGTCGCAGTGGCCTGGGTTGTTTCTGGTCTTGGGACAAATGGGAGTTTGGGCCGTGGATGATAGCATTGAATCGGCGGAGGAAGTCAACGCGGGGTGGTTGAAACGTACCGCTCATAACGGTAATATTGTAGGTTCGAGCCCTACTAAGCCTACCACCCCCTTCTAGCTAACTGCAATAATGGAACTTGCCGCGGAGCGGATCAGTCCCAAACCTCGTCAGAGTCAGACAACAGCGAAATCGAGGGGATCAAGACGACTGAGGTGTCCGTGAAGGACCGCTGCCTTGTCGAGGAGATACGCCCATTGCCGAAGACCGTCGAGAGGGCAGCGAAGAGTAAGTAGAGAATTACTTTGAGCTTGTACCTTCAATATTCAAGCCAGACTTCAAACTGACTTTCTCTATTTAGCGAAAACTCCCGCTCGCTCGTGAGAAGCCCCCTTTTTCAATAAGCTCTGCATTAACCCTTTTCTTTGAGCCATATGTGGAATCAGTCCCTTTCTATTCCAAAATCTGCTGGCCTGCCGATTGGTGAACCAAGTGCTTATGCCAACAATTCCTCCCGCCTTCTTTCGGTCCGCTCAGTTGAAATCAAACTATCATCGACCCTGATTTTTGACTTTATTGCGCTACTTCTGAGACTGGGTGCCCTTGCTCCGGATAATAAGGGTTTTCGATCGGCATCGAAGTATCGTGCACTCTCTGGGAAAGCAGCACTGAAGGGGTTCTTCCTTTCCACACTAGGCGCCTAGCGATTGGACTTGACTGAGGAAGTACCCTTGAGCGATCGACGTTTACCAGCCTAATCTTCCAAATACAGGTAAAGAAAGGGCTAAAGCTGCCACGCGTGAGGAGGCAGCCGATGCACACAATTCTACTAATGCGGGGGCCTCTTACTCTGAGCGTCCCACGGAGCGGTTCGTTACCCATCTTTTCTTTCCTAATGTATTATAGACAAATCTATCTTATCCGTATCTTCTCACTCTTCCGTCAGGGTCGATGTAATTGAGATAGGTTTCTAAAAGACGAATAACTGACTTTACTGACGAGCGTGAGAGCGATGCACTTTTTCTTTAAGATCTATTTACGAGTTTATCCGAGAGGTTTCGTTTCTCCTGTGGGCTAACATTCTTCGAGAAAAAAATGAAGGCTTCATGAGGCTTTACTTGACGAGTAGACCTGAGTTACCTATTGAGTGTATGCTTGTCAGCTCTAGCGAAGCAGACTCGATCGGACAGGAGTCGAATGGAAAGTCAGGTTCGACGATACAAACGTTACCCTTGACTTGAGTTTGATTTCCGCAGCGCCCAACCAAATAGCTGCCGACTGCAAGCACATGGAGAGGTAAGAAAGGAAACTTATCTACTCCAATAGTTCGCTTGAAGCTCAACGCTACTGCCTTGGCTAAGCTGCTTGCCCGAAGCTCTGTTCCTATCACTCAAAAAAGAGACATCTTTAACTGATTCAGTACCCGCTGCTCACATCACAACTCGACCCCTACCCCTAAAGTCACAGAGCGCCTGCATATGGGCGCGTGACGGAGCGCCCTTGAAGATTGGGACTCCTAGGTAGGTGAGAAAAGTTTAGTATTTTTACGCGCTGAACCATGGGCTCTTACTTGGCTGAAATAAGATGTTCCAACGATCACTCACTTCGACGCGCGCTGTCTACATGAGCTCCTTCGGAAACAGTCTATAGTGAAGTTTTCAAGGGTAAGACGAGTGCGTCAACCATCCTCTCGAATGGAGAAGTGCAAATGGCTCGGTAGGCTAGCCAGTCCTTTTGAGCTAGACCCTCGTTCTAGAGCCCTTTAGAGCCAATTCGAGCCGATTCTATATTATATACTATATGTTATATATTATATTTATATACTATATGTTATATACTATATAACATATAATATATACTACATATTATATACTATATGTTATATATTATATGTTATATTACTATATGTTATAAACTATATGTTATATATTATATAGTATATGTTATATACTATATGTTATATATTATATACTATATGTTATATACTATATGTTATATCTTATATACTATATGTTATATGTTATATGTTATATACTATATGTTATATACTATAAGTTGTGAGTTTTTATTATTATTATTTTTTCTTATAGAAAACGTATTACACAAATACGTTTTTTAATTTTTACTGTTAAAAACGTATTTCTCAAATAAGTTTTTAACTGTTATATGAAAAAAAAAGACTTTTTCTTTCTATTGTTTCACCATTTTAAAACCTATTACAAATATTCAAAACAACCAACTACACAAAAAATACACAAACAAATCAACTCATATACAGTCCAACATAACAAAAATATATCATCCAAACATAGTCCAACAAATCAAAGTAAACAATAAAAAAAATAGTCCAGCATAAAAAATATAAATACTAACAAATCTAGTTTCCCCACTCATCACGGAGTCTAGATCTATCAGTGCGAGGATGTGAGGACGGACAGTCATCCACAAAATGCTCTGAATTACCATATCTACTACACTGTCCTCTATCATTCCGGCGGCGTGCCCGACGATCCATTTGCATGCGATGACGCTTCGTTTGCGCGCGACCGGGTCCAACCTTCATGATGATCCGCTCCCGATGTGGTAGTAAGTTCCATCTGACCAGCGACCATGTGTCTAAATCACCAATCGGAGCAAAACTCCAATTAGAAAATTGAGCTACCCAGTTCTTCGTCTAAAAGTGGGGATCGTATAAGAACTTTGGTGGAGCTTTTATTTGACGACACACAACAATAGCATGAGAACATGGTTTCCTGTGTGTCTGCCGCTTCAGACAACTACAACTACATCCGATCGTACGAAACCTTATACCTGTTTTTCCACATTGAATTATATTTATATACAACTAAAAATTTTAATGAACCAAAATAAAAAAATATAAATTATAAAATAAATAAATAAACCATATACCTTTTGTCCCCTCTACCATGAGCCCGTAGACCGGTTGTCACCTTGTACAGGGATCTCTCCGCGTTCGCACATTGCACCTTATGAGTTGCGGCCGTAGTCTCCAATTTGCAATAAGCGGCATAGTGGGCACTAGCAATGACATTACTGTATCTCGTGGACTTCTTTTATTCCTGCTCAAACAAGTCCAGAGTTTTCATGAATGTGGCGTGTACCAAAGCGCGGCAAGGCAAGAACCTAACACCTTTCAGAACGTTGTTGTAACTCTCGGACATATTGGTTGTCAATGTACCCCATCGTATGCTTCCGGATTAAAATCCAAAAGCCGCACTCGTATCTGTTGAATTTTTTTGTCTGAAACCTGTGAACCCAACTCCCAACACCAATTTCGGATTTTTTTTATTCCTGAACTTAGTGACCACGTTGCTCCGAAGGTGTCAAAGACAAATCCGGTGATATGCAGCGGGTTCCTGCCAAGCTTCCAATGATTCCATGGCACTCTGTAAGCCCGTATCCCTGTCCGAAAGAAAGCATATCTGTCTGTCTCCGACAACATGTTGCCGGAGATTTGTCAGGAAAAATGACCAGCTTTCCCGGCTCTCTTCATCCACAATCTCATAGGCGATTGGCAATAGCCTCTTATTCGCAGTCTGTGCAACCGCCACAAGCAACTTCCCCTTGTACGAGCCACGCAAATATGTGCCGTCTATGCTAATTACCGGAGGGCATCTCTAGAAGGTCTAAATGGCAAGACCAAACGCCCAGAAAACAAATTTAAATTCTCTGTGCTGATAGTGGGCCGCCATTTCCCCACCCTGCCATTCCCACTGTACAACTGTAGTGGGATTCGCTCTTTGAAGCGCCGCAAAAAACCTGCACGTTACAAAACGTAATCGTCAATACATAAACATAGTGACAAATAACACGTACATTTTTAATAAATTTTTTCTTACTGAGGGAGTTGTGCTAGTATGTACCTCGTGCGATGCACGGCACAGAAATATTAAATGATTTATTTTCACCGGTTTTGTCCGTTATCATCTATTTTCCATCCCTTTTAATCAGCATAAGTGTAATAAACAATAAGGTTACAATCTATTTTGCACCTCTTTTAATCATCGTTGTTTTTTTAGTCAAAATATTAACTATGAGCATGTTAGCGCTATCTTGTAAAATAATTAATATATTATCTCACTAACACATTTATACTGATATAAATTTAATTTTAGTATATATATTTATTCCTTGATATAAAAGAGAATAGTAATTTTACTTATTCTTGTTCACCATATGATACTTAATTATTATTTTATTATAAATTTTGTTGTCATATAATATCATTATTATTTATAAATTTATAGAGGTTGTATGTCTTCTTTTTCTTTTTATTTTATGTAATGAAAAATATTTAATGCACATTAGTATTATTTATTTATGTAATCAATTTAAAATATGTAAATATATTTAAAATTAAATAGTGTATAAATATTTTACAAAATATACACATTTTTTTTAGAATAATTGTGTATACTAATTAAACAATTTTGATTTAGAAAATGCCATAAACTCAGTCCCTTCTGATCAAGATTTTTCTAATTCGCATTATAAGAATTTATAGTTTATTTAGCATATTCTGCAATGAAAATATATTTTACAATAATTTAATTATAGAATTAATTAAAATAAAAAAAAAAATAAAAAAAATAATCATGGGTGCCAATAAAATACAAATAAATTCTAAAAAATAGTTAATATATTTTAATTTTAATTTTAATTTTTACCATTAGTAAAACTATTTAATATATCTGATCATTATCTCTCTATAAATTTTATTAATTTGAAGAACAATTTATTTTTTATATTTAACATAATAAAGCTTAAGAAAAAAATATATTAGAAAAGATTAATTCACCAACTTGATTTTGTCTGATTATTTGGAAAAAAATTCTACCTAACCTGTTACGATTTTCCATAAATATGTTTGGATAAAAAGTGGATATTTGTGAAAAAAAATAATATTGTGGTTAGAACTTAAAATATTGTGTAATATTTATCTTGACCAAAGTATTATCAACATAGATCATGGAAATCAATCTTGTAATTTATTATAATGAATATCAATGAAAGTATTACACATATTAATAAAATAATATTTATCTTGACCAAATTATTATCAACATGGATCACAGAAAATCAATCTTGTAATTTATTATAATAAATATCAATAAAAATATTGCAAATATTAATAAATTTATTTAAATAATTTTTTGATCATATCTTATTTGATCTTATTTGAAAACGTGTATATGGAAGCAATTAATGCGTATATTTAAAATGTTTCCAAAAATGGTATGCTTTAAATGTTTCCTAAATTTTTTGCTACTATTTTTAGTAAATGATAATTCTTATTATATATATATAGCAGAAAGTCTATGGAGCCATCGGATGGCTACCTTATGGAGTCATCCATACCTTTATGTACTGACACGTGTCCAATGTGTATTTATTGCAGGACACGTGTCAATACACTATTTATGGAAAACTATACATGGCTCCATAAGTCGAGCCATCCGATGGCTCCATAGCAAAACCGATATATACAGATATAGATATAGATTCTTTTACTCTTAATTGAGTGTTTTGGTGTGTTGGGTTAAAAAATTATGCCAGCAATTTTCGTCATCAATGATGTAATACGAATAATTTTTTATATAAAGAGATTGCCTACTCTAAAATCTATTAAATATAAGATCTTGTTATTCATAAATTTCTATATTTAAATTATTTAATTTTTTGTTGCTTTTTAAAAGGAATTTTATCAATTGTTTGTGATATATGATTATAGCTAGTAGTATTGTTAAATCTCATGACTTATTCTTCTTCATTTTTAGTTCATTATTTTTTACGCTTATCCACCAATCTTTGGTGTCAGGGGCGGATCCAGAATTTTTTTTTGAGGGGACTATATATTTTTTAATAATCATAAATTTAATTTATTGTACATAAAAAATAGAAGTTGTATTATAAAATTATACATAATAATGGTGCAATATAAATTATAAAGTTTCAAACCTTAACATTAACAAATTAACATTGAACACTCTCTCAACACATGAATATCATTAATGATTGCCTCCATAGTCCATACTAATGGTTTGATATTTTTCTTTCCAAGCATATCTTATATGGTCTTCTTTTTCAAAAAATACCAATTTTTATTTTTTCACATATTTACTATATATTCAATTTATTTAAATTAGAAAAAATGTTATAGAAAAGTGTCAAAAGAGTATAATTGTAGTTGAATTATTAGTAGAAAGAGTAATACAATTACTATTTTAACATAATTGTGTAAGTTTATTTGAAAAATAATATACTTTTATATATATATATATATTTAAATATATATACATACTAGAAATTAGAAATCTTGGGGGGACAATGGCCCCCCCTAAAGTACATATAGGTCCGTCCCTGTTTGGTGTGTAGGGTTGAAAATTTATGCCAAACAAATTCGTCATCAATGATGAAATATGAACTAGTACGTAGCCCGGGCGATGCACGGGTTTGAGTTTCCAGATGACTTGTCCATTAGGTTTAAAAAAATAGAGTTAGATCATCTATTTTACACCTCTTTTGATCATCATTATTTTTTTAGTCATAACGTTAAACCTCAACCTATTAGCTCTAATATGTAAATTAATTATTAGCTCTTGTATGTAAATTAATTAATATATTATCTCGCTAAAACATTGATACTAATATAAATTTGATTTTAGTATATATATTTATTCTTTAATAGTTTTACATATTAATATAATAGTTTTAGTATACTAATATAATAGTTTTACATATTTTGGTATAATACTTAATTTATTATTTTATCATAAAATTTATTGTCATTATAATTTTTTAATAAATATTTTAGAAAATAAAAAAATATTTATCTATTTACAAACTCATTATCTCGAGTTTGAAACCATAAATTTTATTCTTAAAATAAAATTTGGAAATTTTAACTTGTAATCAGAGATGAATTTTAAATTTATTTGAAATTCCTAATCCATCTCAAATTTATTTTGTGAAAAAAGGCTTTCCAAAATGTTTATACCAAGAGTCCTAATATTTTTAAATTGTAAAAAGTCTTTATGCAAAATATCTCCACTGACTTTGGCAGACCGCAATATCGTATTTGATTCAACAAATTAATTAATTCTAGGAAGTGAATAATTGTGTATGTTTATGGAAGAAATTTGAAAATTCAAATTCCAAAACCAATACCACAATATCGTATTTGATTCAACAAATTAATTAATTTTAGGAAGTGAATAGTTGCATAGTATATGGAAGAAATTTGAAAATTCAAATTCCAAAACCAGCATCGTATGTAATGGGTTTATACTAATTCCCAATTTTTTCAAAATTGTATAAATCCTTCATGCAAGGAATCTTCACTAATTTGGGGACCAACAAATTACTTAAATTTAGGAAGGCATAAATTGTGTAAGTGGATATTGTTTCTGTTGTATGTTTAAAGAAAATAAATGCAAAAATGGTATTGATATGGGATTGTATTATGAGGAATTTAACAAAAATACAAATTTTTAGGATACGATTTGATTTGAATTTTTCAAATTAAATTCCAGTTTCTTAGGCCGCCTAAGTTAAATGATGATAAGAATTAATGTTAAAAAAAAGAAAAAAAAATCCAAAAATAGTAAGCAATTAATGTTGTCCTAAAATTTCTAGTTACTATTTATGGTAAATAGTAATTCTTATTATATATATATATATAGATATTAATTTGTACGTAGATAGAGGTCATCAACTTTATGTTATTGTTAAATTTTGAAATTAAAATTGTATCATTTTTTTCTTTCTTATTAATATGAATTCTATCATTTTTTTCATAAAATCTCTATTTTTCCTTCAGTTCTAATAGGAACTTTTTCAACTTTTGTTTTTTTCAAAAAATATTATTCAAATAGGAGTGAATATTATTGGTAATATTATCATTTTAATTTTTTAATTAATATATATTAGGACTATAACCATAATAATGGAAAACATTGTTAATCATATCATTATTTTTTATTACTTCATAATGTAAGTATATAAAACTTGATTGTTTATCCCCTAAATTAGCTTTTACTAAATGATCAATCTATCATTGTCAAATACACGTAATCCTAAACAGTGTGTTTTGACAGCATTTGACATTTGAATAAATAGGTAGATACAATTATATATATATATATATATATAATTACTAGCTAATAGCATTTAAGAAAATTTATTTAATAAAATCTATAAAATTTTTCTCCATTTTCGGTTACAAAATTTATCATTAATGTTTTTTACTTATTACATTAATATATCCTATTTAGTGTAATCATATATTTTTCTATTATACTAGTACGTACCCTGTGCGAGCACGGGACAAAGCAGGGGCGTAGCCAGAAAAAAAAAATACACTGGGCTGAATTTTCAACAAAAAATTAATTTATATAATTCGATATTAGAAAGGAACAAAATATTATCAATAAAATTTTCATTGAGATATAATTGCTTCATGTTCATTACAAACATTTAAAGTGTTATAAAAATTGTCTAGCCGTCTTTTGCGCTTATCTGGGTACCACAATTTTTGCCAAGATGACCACTATATACACTCGAAAGACATTTAGATGGATTAGGCGACGCCTAGTAGGCTAAGCGGTTGCGAAGTTAGTCATGTTCAAATTGGCTAAACTATCTAGCATTGAAATATCCATTAAAATTGCCGTTGGAATTCTATTAGAATATATTTCCGTTGGAATTTTATTATTTTCTTGTAGTGCTTGCCAAATAATTAAATTACAGATTAGAAAATATAAGACCTCTAATTCACTTAATTCAAAATTTAACTCAACCCTACTATACTTAATATTATCAATATTATCAATGTAATTAAATGATATCAATTATCTCTCTTCCTCTTCACACTGATTTTATTTCATTATTTATCTATTCATATATATTTTAACTATATGTAGCTAGCCTCCAATCATCTCTTGTTTTTAAATCACATCAATCTTTATCATTACATTTTAAATCTTATTTAATTACAATTTTTGGCATATCATCCAATCATCAATTTTATTCAAAATAAATAATTTTAACTTGATCCAATAAAAATCAATCTTGATTGATTATGACTACTTACTAATCATCTCAATAGTCTTTAGTTGTCTCCATGCCAAAAGTGTACTATCGATTTTATTTTTATTTTTATTATTATTATTATTATGTAATCAAAAGTTGTTACTATAAACAAAATACAAGAAATAATTTAAAAAAAAAACTGTAGAAAAGGGGCCATTGGTCTTGCAGGTGATGAGATTTTAAAAGCGCGGCATACTGAATAATCGTAAGTTTACATAGACCTGACGCCGCGTGGAACTGGCCAAAAATGGCCTTTTAGTTCTCCAAAGGCGCCACTGGTTAAAGAAAAGTAGTTTCCCACAAATATTTGACATTATGAACGACTAAAAGTGTTGTGTGTTTAATAATTGGTTAATTGTTGAAAAGTGGTTTAGATATGTAAAGTAATAAAATCGTGACATATACACTACAAAAAAATTGTTATATTCCAACAGAAAATCTTATAGTAATTTATTCCAATGAAAATTCCAACGGATATTCCAATAGTATAACTTACGTTGAAATTCTAACGAAAATATTTCGTTGGAATGTATTTTTCATTGGAATTTTAGATGGAATTTGATGATTCCACGGCTATATTTTCAATGACTTTTTACCGTTGGAATATGCAATTTTCGTTGGAATTTTTATTTCCACCACCGTTGGAATCGTCAAAATCCAACGAAAATTCTAATAGAAAACTCATTCCAACGGAATATTTTTGTTGGAATAATTCTAACAGAAATAATAACATTGGAATATTCATTAGAATTGACGTTGGAATTCTATTGAAATATATTTCCGTTAAAATTTCATCATTTTCTTGTAGTGATAGTATTATATATATTAGGTTTTACAGCATCCTTTGTATAACTGTAACATGATCTATAAAGAAATGCATATAACCTGACTGGCAAAAAAATGACCATCGGATTCTCCAGAGGCTACTCGTTACAGAAATAAATTAGTTTGACACAATTACTTGGCATAACAAACGACCAAAATTGATAGGGAAAGTGTCCAACACAGTCGCTTCATTTTAAGAGGATAAGGAAGCAAAACAAAAATTCAAGCCGTTAATTACAACATTATATTACTTCACTGGCCAACTTCTACACAAAGAGAGGCACGAGACAAACGAACTGAAGCGAAGCGAAGTACAGTCATAGAAATTTTTGGGTTAAGAAGGTCTCGCTCCTACCTTTCTTCTTAAGAATGTTATGTTTAATGATTGTTGATTTTAAAAGTAGCTTAAATATGTAGTGTAACAAAATCATGACATGTATTATTATGTCAAAATTTATGCCATCTCTCATGTAATTGTGGCATATATCCATAACGAAATGCACATTAATATTTGTTCTTTATTAAATATTGTATTGAAAAATTAGAAATAAAAAAGAAAAGAATAGAAAAATATTGAAGTAAGATAAATGAATAAAATTTTTNACTCTTACACAAAGAAATAGATTATCAATTGCAAATCCGTGATACATCCCCCCAAAGTATATTCTTCATATAAAGTCTTGTGTACAAAAGTCATGATATCAATATTTTAGCAAATAATTTACATGCAGAATAGCCAATGTAAATTTAGAAATAAAAAAGAACGAATAGTAAAATATTGAAGTAAGATAAATGAATAGAATTATTTTCAGTTGGTGGATAAAAATGTTTAAAAAAAAACCGATGCACCTAATAATGTAGTTCTCGGTTCTCCACGTCAAACTTTGTGCTCTTACACAAACAAAAATAGATTATCAATTGCAATTTGCAATGTATATTCTTATATAAAAAGTCTTGTGTACAAAAGTCATTATATCAACATTTTAGCAAATAATTTACATGCAGAATAGCCAATATAAAATTAGAAATAGAAAAGGAAAGAATAGAAAAATATTGAAGTAAGAAAAATGAATAGAATCATTTTCAGGTGTGGATAAAAAAAAAACCGATGTAGTTCTCGCTCGGTTCTCCATGTCAAACCTTGTCAATTGCAAATCCGTGATACATCCACGCAAAATATATTCTTCATATAAAAAGTCTTGTACAAAAGTCATTATATCAATATTTTAGCAAATAATTTACATGCAGAATAGCCAATATCAATTTTCTACCATTAGATTAACAATATATGTAGTGTGGGTTGGTTTATTTTGTAGCGCAGGGAAAGTTTGTATTTACTACCTTCACTGTGTTATACAATAGCTAAAAAATCTTCCGTACCGATTCGTGCTTTTATTTTATTACACCAAATTCGTATTTTGTTNCATGTTATAATCTCATGATAAAAACCTAAGGTCCTTTGGGTTGGGCACCATAAACCACGATGACTTATCGATTTCGCAGTCAGTGTTTTAAAACGCGTATAGCGCAATGCGTCGTGTATTGGTCTTTATACTGCATAACGTAAATAGCGTTGTGTGTTGCGTAAGCTATTTGAGTATAAAAGATTATTTTTATATAAATATTATATGTATACTTAGATATAATAAAACTGGATGGTTGATTCTAAAAATTATCATAATATTTGAATGAACTCAAAATAGCATCTAATAAGTATTTCTTACAAATGTTTAATGTAAATATCATAATATAAATATTTAAAAAATAACGTGAATATACTAAATAGTAAAAAGAAACAACGAAAAATATAATACGATAAGTCATAATTTAATTTTAAGCATATATATTGTAATTAATTTTTTTAATTTAATTCAATTTAATCCTAACCACTAGATCCAAACTTTTTATTCTTTAATATAAATGTCAAATACCTAAAAATATAATGATATAATAGACCTGGATCGATATATATTGCACTATTCAACTTAGAGCATCCACAATCACTATAAGAAAATAATGAAATTCCAACGGAAATATATTTCAATAGAATTCTAACGGCAATTCCAATGGATATTTCAATGTTATTATTTCCGTTGGAATTATTCCAACAAAGATATTCCGTTGGAGTGAGTTTTCCATTGGAATTTCCGTTGGATTTTGACGATTTCAGCGATAGATTTTCCAACGGTGGTGGAAATAAAAGTTTCAACGGAAATTCCTACGGTTAGAAGCCGTTGGAATCGTCAAGTTCCATCTAAAATTCCAATAAAAAATACATTCCAACAGAATATTTTCGTTAGAATTTCCATTAGAATCATTCCAACGGAAGCTATACCATTGGAAAATTTATTGGAATTTCAATTGGAATATATTACCATAGGATTTTCCGTTGGAAATTCAATTGGAATATATTACCATAGGATTTTACGTTGGAATATAACAGTTTTTTTGTAGTGAATGCTTTGGATTCAATCAAAAAAATTTATATGTCACCTATGAAATAGACTCAGTCTAAAAAAATATATTCTCCAATGCAATGACAAGTAGATTGGGTCCTGCTGATGTGGCAGCAAGAAAAAGAGACCCGATATACCCTTAAGTCTAGTTTTGGACCTCCAAGTAGAGACCAAGTCTCTTTGCATTGGAGTGAATTTTATTAATTTTATATAGTTTTATCCATGTCATTTAAGATCTGAGTTTATTTACTTGCGCAAACTTTGCATTTTCAAACTTTTAATTTGAAATCATCATCGAATTTTTAGTTTTTAGTAATCATTTAAAAATATAACTCTAATCCCTAAAACATACATGTTTTTTAAATATTTTATTGTTTAAATGTTGTTGCAGAAATATAGCGTGAAATAGCGCAAAATAGCATAAAAAAGCTTGCTATTTCAGCATTTCGTGTAATTTTTTCGGAAAAAAAAGCTAAATATATAAAGTTACGTCGCGTTTTATAAAAAAAATTATAGCGAGCTATTTAAAACAATTTGTGTTAATGCAAATTTATAACATGATTATATTCCAACATATTCCCTTAATGCTAATTTATAACATGATATATTCCAACATATTCCCTAAATCAGTTCAACCAACGCTATTCACTGTTCTAATATATTTTCTTATAATTCGAACTTTCCATGAAAAATGTTTCTTTGTTTGAACATTTTCCCTAGCACCTGCTAAATTAAAGGAGGAAAAAAAATAAAAATAAAATAAAAAATGTAAATATCCGGTAGAAATTTTTATATTATAATTTATATGCTGTCAAAAATTATTTTTCCCGCTAGTTTGTTCTTTCAACTCGTGCGATGCACGGGAGCATTATTACCTACTTTAATTTTAAAATGTACTTTTTGTATTTAAATTGTCTCATGACATTAAAAATATCATGAAAATGAAATTTATATGTTATTGACCACTTTCTTATGTATAACATTCTTAGTTTGATTTTTTGGAACGTAAAATACTATATGAGTGTTCGATTTTTATCTAAAATTATGTATTATTAGTTATTAATTAACAAATTATATTTTAAAAAAAAATTAAGGGATCTTATTTATTAAACAAAATTATAGTAGAAAGAAAGTAAAGATTTTTAGGGTTTTTTTACACCATTTTTTCTAATTCTAATTCAGAATTTTGATTAAGTAAAATTAAAAAGAATCATTTGTTTTTCGTAAAAAATTCAACCAATTTTTCATACCAATACAATGATTTTTTTACCAAACAAATTGATCTGAATGTTTGGTTAAAACAAAGTGAAAAAAAATCATCAATTTTTCCTAAAAATGGAACTAAATTTTCCTAACATTGTAGCGATTCTTTTTACTAAATAAATTAAATTAAAATTAATTCTAATAAAAGATCGGAATATTTTATTAAGATTTATGCAACTGTTTCTCGGTAAAACATGGTTAAGAAAAACATAAGAATCCAAAAACATCGGTTCATTCAAATTTTAAAAAGTTGCACATGAATTGATTTGAATTTTCTTTCCTAAATAATTGAATAAGGTTTGATTTTAAATGTCAAAGATGAACCGATTTTGTTACCAAAAGGTGGATACGATTTTGAATGCAATCCTGTTCAAATTTTAATTTTGTTTTAAAATAAAAATTGCACGTGATTTTATCCAATTTGCACATATTTCTCTAAAGAAAAAATTATTCAAAAATATTGAAAGAAATTGTTAAGAATTATACAACTATTTAGTTCCTAAATTTGTATCCAATTTGCACGGTTTTTAAATTAATTTGTATTTAAATTTATTTTCATAAATCTCCAAACTTGTCATAAAAAAAAAAAAAATAGGATTCAAATTTAGTGAAATAATAAAAAATGATACAAAAAAAAGATTCAAATTTTGGCATAAAAATCTCCAATTTTGTCACAACAAAATGAGATTTAAATTTTTGTTAGTAAAGATTTACATGTGTTTTTTCAAAATTTCTACTAACAACAAGTCAACCCATTTATTTTTTTGGTCAAAATTACTAAAAATAATTTTACAATATGAAGGATGAAACTACATTAATACAATGCAACTGATTAAAACATCCAAACCAGTAACCACACACATAATTCCATAGAACACACACACACACACAAATATAAATAACAAATCAAATTACAAGGGTAACACACACATGTCCACATCATCATCATCAAAACAAGTCATCCATGTCCACATCATCATCATCATCCTCCATATTCTCAGCCAGAAGCCACTCCTCAAACTCATCCACCTCCTCCCCGCCGTAAACATCGCTCGTCTCATCCCAGTGATCTGCCCCGAGCTCCTCCCCTCGCGTCACCACGTGCACATACGGCCTACCCCTCGCCACCTCATCCACCATCTCCCGATTAACAAACCCCGTCACACCCAGCCACCTCAGCCTCGGAAAATACGGCCTCTTCAGCCACCGCAACGAAAGCTGCGTAATCCCACCGCAATTGTAAACATCCAACAACCTCAAAGTGCTCCCGCACCAAACCCTCTCGTCTACCCTCATCGAAGCCAACGCCATAACCGACGTGTCCCCGATGAGCTGGCACTGCCTCATCCGAAGCTCGGTTATCGGTACCCTACTCCTCGCCAGCTGGAGCACTCCCGCATCCGAAATCCTCGGCAGGTTCGAGAGGTCCAACGCTCTGAGCTCCGGATTCGAATCCCCGTCGAACAAGAACGAGATGCACCTGTCCGTGAGCCTCTTGCAACCGCGCAACGATAAAGAAACGAGGCTTTTCATCGAGCCCTTGCTCAGATACGAGATGCCCAAATCGGTTATATCACAGCCATCGACGAGTAAAGTTTTTAGCTTCGGAAGGCTGTTGATTGCACGAAGAGCTTCATCCCCGAGGCTTTTACAGTCTCGGAAGTCGAGCGTGAGGAGGTCCCGGTTGGACGCCACGCGGGCGATGGCCGAGTTGGTCAACAGGTGGCACCAACGGAGGCCGACGTGGGTTAGGGAAAGTGACGTGGCGGAGATGTCGTGGAAAACGAGGTCGGTTAGGTGGGTCCCGTTGAAGATTTTGAGCTTCAAGAGCTTCGAGCACGAGTGGAGAATGGTTCGGTAGCCGGTGTCGGTGACCTGGCAGAAGCCGCCGAGGGAGATGCTCTCCATGGACGAGCACTTGTCGGCCATGAGGAGGATGCCGAGGTCGTTGACTCGTTTGAAGTAGGCGGGGGAGATTTCTTGACTTCGGATTAGGCTGAGGTGTTTGAGTTTGCCGTGGGAGTTGACTTTTTGGAGGCCGTTGTTGGTGAGGTCGAAGGCCATGCGGGGCTCCATGATGGGGGAGTCGCGGAGGTCGAGGTGGGTTAGGGAAGTGAGGTTTGTGGAGAGGGTGTTTATCATGGTGTCGGTTATGTAGTCGACCGAGAGGGAAAGTCTCTGTAGGTTAGGAAAATGGTTAGGGGGAAAGTGGTGGTTCGGGGGGGCCGCGGGAGGGCTGAGAAGCTCGGTTACCATTACGGAGGAGATGTAACCGAGCTCGAGGGAGGTCAGAGAAGGAGGGGCCACGGACCAGACGCGAGCAAAGTTGTGGCGGAGGAATATGGAGACGTCGAACATCAGGATCAAGGTCTGCCGAAAAGAAAAAAAGAAGCATATTGATATTCCACTTCACTCGAGATTAACAAAAAAACACCATCAATTCCATTTAACTCGAGATTAAAAAAAAAACACCATCATACTCTATGCATTGTTAGGAGACAGCTAATAGAGTTTTTGGCAAGTGCTGAGATGCAGTAAAGATGCAATTCTACGAAATGTAATGGCTCCAATTTAAAAATTTCGATAAATATGTTCTGTCGTATTATAGCACAATCTGGTAAAGCAAAGAGAGCTGTATAATTTAGGAAGTTCACAGAAAAAAAGAAACAAAAAATGAATTGGACAGGTGATTCTGTAATATTGGCAAAGTGGCAGCTGCACTCTATTGTAAAAAAACATGAATTTTGAAGCATTTATTCGCTCAGATTATTACACATAAAAGGTACCACAGATAACAGAAAACTCAGAGACAGCAGATAAACTAACCAATAATAAGACTGTTGCAGCAAACTATGCGACAGTTGTTCCATCCCCAGTTTAGAAAAACTCTACTCCACAAACAAAACAGAATTCTTCATACTACTACGCAATCTTATTTTCTGAAGTCTTATTCTTCGTATTATTATGCTTTACCAGATTAATGTTGGACAAATAACCTGGTCAACCAGGTGGTAAACCCCTTACTTCCAAGTGACTGCAACCAGTGAGCAATTCCTCAAGATGCACTGCGTCAATTGATCTTCCCCTTTTCTCCGCAACTGAACTCAAGTACAGAAACCTGTGATTAAACCCGCAATCAATAGATCTTGTACATCAAAACCTATACCCAAACACCAATAAAGGTGAAAACTTTCTCAAACATGCAAACAAACAAATTGAAACGCAGCAAAATTACCAAAGATAAAGCCGCATTATACATAGGGAAAGGAAGTTAGCAAACAATATAAGTAAAATTGGTCCCATACCGATTTTATAATTCCATTTTTCGTAAATGGAAGACTTAGAAAATTCTCAAAGCCATTATTGTATGTGAATGCGTATTAACTTCTAATGTGGGAAAATTTTGAACTTTAAGCAGTTCAAAGTTAGCTGGACTAGGGAGCATTCGGGTTCTATCCAGAACTCGCCAAGCACTAGACATGCCAGAACTCGAACAAGGCTCTTCCTCCTCCTTATTTCTTCCTCCTTAGTTATTTCCTACTCCCTCTCTTCCTCCTTATTTCCTCCTCCCTCACTCAGCGCACGGCTGCAGAGGGTTTGCAACATTGTCATTTTATTCTCTTTCTTTTGTTAGAAATTGTTGATTCAAGTTCATTAAGTTCGATTAAGTTGACTTCAAAATCTTATTTCATCGACCTTCTCCAGAAAATCAAACTACAATTATTTTCCAACAAGAAAAGGTCCAAAAAGTAACAAACCTAAGGTCTTTGCAACTCTGGCCAAGATGTGACAGCAGCCTGCCGCTAAAATCAGCGCAATTTTTTAAGGAAACATCCTGCAAAGAGGGACGAAGGAGCAAATCCAGAGAAGAATCGTCCAAGCGCGTGCAGTCCAACTTCAAGCTCCTCAAGTATGGGTTGCTCTGCGGTAGCAAGGGCCTCAACAGATCGATCGACGGCGCGATATCCTCCAAAAAGTCCCGACAAATGAAAAATCAGCGGAAAAAAAAAATCAATTTCAGGCCGGAAAATGCAAAACCCTCATCAGATTCTTTTCAGCTTTAGATGATTAACTTACGGGAAGATGGAAATTGGGGAGGAAGGATAGGATCTGAGCGGTGCAAGAGCGGCAGGCCTCACACGTGGAGGCGAGGGATAGGATGGAGGGGATATCGAGCTTCGACATGACTGTGGCGATTATGGCGGCCGGAAGTTGATCGAGACCCGGGTTCAAGGGGTCCGGATCTTGAGGCGGGGCGGATGAAGTTGCCATTTTTCGGAGATTTTTTGTTCTCCCTTTTTTCTTCCAAGCTGTTTTCTTGAAAGTGTGATCTTTTTCAGAATTGGGGAAGATCACGAGAGGTGGAATTGTTGCGGTCCGGTTCAATCCTAAGGCGTGTTTGGTTTAGCGACTTTCAGTTGACTTACATTAACCGGCACGCCTTTCGTTCAGTGAGACACGTTCAGTCCTACACATCCAGCTTATGTTATAGCCTCCTAATAAGAAAAATGTTGTGTTCTTTATTTTTTTCTTTTAAACAAAAGGTTTTTACATCATTTAGTATTTTTTTTTTCGGTGCAAAAAGAAGAGGCCAAAGGCCTAAGAAGAGTATGAAGCTAGAACTCATCGGGAGTAAGACACCCCGATAAGATCATGGTCTAGCCATGCTCCCAAACCTATAGGAGGTGAAGCCAGTCGATGCACTCCAATCGTAGTCGAATATGCCAAGCTCGCCATATGATCGGCCGCACCATTCGCTTCCCTATGCACATGTTGGATCTTTACGCGCCAATCCCTCGCAACCAAGCTTCGAATGGTTCGAACTAATGTATCATTAGCTCCAAAACTATCATCGGCCCCAAGGATCATTCGTGTAACGCAAAGACTGTCCATCTCGGCTACAACTTGGCGGAATCCCAAGTCCCAGGCCAACTGTAAGCCTTGTAAAAGACCCCAAAGCTCAGCGCCCGTGATGGTAGTGTACCCAATATGCATTAAGAACCCCTCAATCCATCGACCCGTCTCATCACGAAGCAAACATATTGAATATTACGTAAAGTTTTTAATTTTGGTTACAATGGTTCATACTTAATCCGAAATTTTTTGTTTAAGTGACGTTATTCACCTTTATTTATTTATTGTAAATATTAACAAATTATAATAACAAAAAACAATTAACAAAAATTTAAAACACTATTTTGACATGATCGCGTCAACAAAGCTATTAAAAGAATTGAGTTAGTTTGGGAATACAGTTTTGTTTGGCTAAAAGTTGGCGGAAAATTCAAGTTAAATTCGTACTCTCTTTTTCATCTTCCTTGTCAGTCCCCAAGTTAATTTTCTTCCTCTGCACTCTCTTGTCACTACATTATCTTTCCTATTCACTCCCCCTATAAATACTAATACTATTATTTTTCATTTATTTTGCTAAATGATCATAAAAAAGGGAAAAAAAATGAAAAGCTCTCCTCTTTTCTCTCTCCCTCATTTTCTCTCTCCCCTCCAACCCTACCACAAATCTCACCGTCGCAAATTCTCAATTTTCAATCACCACCGCAGGATTGAACACCACCGGCGGCTCCCCCTTCAGCTCCTCCTCTTCTGTTGCCGCCCCCACCTTCGACAACCTCCTCCTTCAATACCTCATATCGCGCCTCCACTTCCGGCCGCCCAACCAGCACCCCCTGCCGCCCTTCGCCGCCGCGAACTCGCTCGAGGACCTCCTCGTGTCCGACCTGCTCCTCAACCTCACTGATTCCGACTCCGATTCTGAAAACAACCTTTCCTCCTCCAAAACTCAGCTCGCCAGGGAGGAGTCCAAGCTCGAGAAGGAGATCGTCCGCACGATCCTCTCCGGCGAGGTCGAGAAGTCGAAGCCTAATTCCGGCCTCAGGAAGAGGTCGGGTTGGGTTACCGGAGTTGGGAGTGGCGCCGGCACATCATGCTGTTCGATGAGGAGGATGGGTACACACGGGGGTATATATATACAGTAATTAGTTTTTGTGCTCTCGGCCTTTCACCAAATTTTTATGCTCGGTGATTAGTTTGCTTGGTGATGTCTTTGTTCTTGTTAATGGAAGAATATTTAGTTTGTGGTGCTATTTATTATTATAAATTATGCTAGTTTTGATTTTGTTTGTGGTGCTGTGTAATAGAACTTATTGGAGTTTTGGGGTTTTTGGATTGGATGAATGAAAATGGATAAAATACTTATTATGGGTTTTGGTTTTTTGTTTGTATAATTTGAATTTTCAGATTATGTTTTTCTTTGCATCTGCCATCTGGTAGTTCTTCTGAAGCGAATGCCCTGAGCAATTTTGTTTTCGAAGCATGTAGTTTTGTACTCTTCATATCTAGTTTGTTATAACATCTTGCAATGAGCCAGGATAAAACGAGTATGCTTCCATATATAGTGCTTGTTGTAACTTGTTATTGGCATATTCGTTTGTGCGCCCGTTTAGTTTTAACTAGTGAGTTGTATTTTTTTTTTCTCTGTTTCTGTAGCATTTAAATGCTTTCTTTGCAATGTTCTTTATTCACATGTTAATTCATGAGATCGTTATTTCTCCATGCATCTAGTTTCAACTTTAAGCCACGGGTCTACATATAAAATCAAGAGTTGTGATCTGTATTGATACGTTATGTAGTGAGAACTAGCTTGAGGATGAGGCTCTTCAATATGGTATGGGTGAAAAACAGATATATACTAAGTGGTTTCATAAAATGAAGGATTTTTAAAAGAGCCATTGATTCTAATTCATCTCCAAGTCCAGGCACGACAAATGATTAGCTTTTATCAATATCATGTGAGAGTATATTTCTCATATCATCTCTGAGTATCTCAAGAGAAACACACGAACACTGATTTTCAGCTTGGGGAATATAAAAGCAATTCTTGTTATGTATAAAATTCTAGACTCTCTTAAATTAACCATTCTTATACCTGAATTTGCTGTTACTTTATGTTTGTCACTGTGATTTGAAATATTTTGGTAAAATTGTTTAATTCTTTTTTTTTGTTCAGTTTGTGATTCAATTTTCCTTCAACTTAGCATCAAGATTTTGGTTATTTTCATGGCAGGTTCGAGGTAGGGGACACATCAAACAAACAGAAGGTCATTTTGTGAGATGAAATTCATGTTGTGCATTTTGTAAATAGATACTTGTTGTGAGATTTTGATTATTTTAATGGCCCGTTGTGAGATTTTGGTTATTTTCATGACCCGTTGACTATCGTGGCTGAGATATTCGAGTTGACCTCTTCTTTGAGAGTTGTTGAGATTATGAGGAAAGCAGGGGATATGTCGGAGTACGTGGATTTTTGCAATGGGGAATTGAGGTCCGGATTGTTGAGATTTTTGTTTGTTTTCTATTTGCAGGTTTTGGTTGTTGCAGGTCTTTGTTCTTTTCTTCATTAAGGTTTAGTTTGTTCAGGTTGGGTTATCGTGTAAATCCAGTGGATGGTACTTTGGCTAGTCTGTAAATGGTGTTGGTTTTGGTTGTTAATAATATTTAGCCGTTTTGAGAAAAAAAAAGGTATGATAATTGTTATGTTTTTTTTTTACCATTTAACCATCTCGTTCTTTGCTAGCTAGGTGAATCTCGAATGTAACATCATTATCCGTTTCATAATATTATACAGCTCTTGCTATGTTGACTCCTCTTATTGATTTTTCTAAGGATGTATAATGTATTGATGAGTTGTTGATTTGTATGAATCAAATGTGGCTTTGTAGAATAGTACCAGTTTTTTCATAAATAGTACCTCTTCTTCTTCTTCTTCTACGCAGTACCAGTTATTAATGAATTAGTACCTACTTTATAGAAAGAACAAAAATGGGTTACTTCAAATTTAGTCAACGTTTGCAAAATTGGTACCAAACTTAGAGTAAGATAATACTGCAAATATGGTGTTCTAGTACCAGATATCGGGTCTTCAGTACCAACTCCGACGAACATAAAAAAAACACTAAATTTCGGTCTCAAAGGATGTTTATATGACCAATAATCATTCTCACATTAGTTTCTATGAGATTTAGAATATTTTTAATTGAGTTTAATCGTAAAATGGTCATGAACTCGACACACAGATGAGAAAACACTACTAATACACTTCATTTCATTGAATGACACACTTCATCTCATAGAATCATCATACATGACTACTCCAAATTCTAGCTATATGTATTAACTTCCACTATTTTTCATCCAAATCAAGCTAGAATAATCCACGTGAAAAGGTAAACATGAAGGATTAAAAAAAAATACGATTCCTAAACTAGCACTAGTTTTTGCCATAATAATACCACATATTGTTCTACGTAGTACTAGTTTTTGAGCGATTAGTACCTACTTTTGTGAAGGAAAATTGATTATTTCAATTTTACTCAACATTTACAAAAGGTAGTACCGGACCTAGAGAAGGATAGTACCACTTTTGTATTGCAGTAGTACCTGATATTGGGTCTTTAGTACCACTTGTAATGAACACATAAAAATACCGAATTTCGGCCTCGAATGATGTTCACATGACCCGTAATCACTCTCATATTGGTTTATACGAGATTTAAAATGTTTTTAGTATAGTTTAATCCTAAAATGGTCATGAATTCGACACACTAATGAGAAAACACTATGAATACACTTCATTTCATTGAATGACACACTTCATCTCATAAAATCATCACACATAACTACTCCAAATTCTACATATTTGTTTTAACTTGAACTATTTTTCATCCAAATCAAGCTAGAACAATCCACGTGAAAAGGTAGACATGAAGGATTAAAAAAAAGTACGATTCCTAAACTAGCACCAGTTTTTGCTATAATAGTACCCCATATTGTTCTACGTAGTACCAGTTTTTGAGCGATTAGTACCTACTTTCTTATGGAAATTGATTATTTCACTTTTACTCAACATTTACAAAAAGTAGTACCGGACCTAGAGAAGGACAATACCACTTTTGTATTGCAGTAGTACCTGATTTTTTGTATTTTGTACCACTTGTAATGAACACATAAAAACACCAAATTTCGGCCTCGAATAATGTTTACATGACCCACAATCCTATCACATTGGTTTATATGAGATTTAAAATGTTTTAGTTGAGTTTAATCGTAGTAAGGTCATGAAGTCGACATACTAATGAGAAAACACTACTACTACACTTCATTTCATTCAATGTTAAACTTCATCTCATAGAATCATCACACATGACTACTTCAAATTCTACTTATTTAATTTAACTTCAACTAGTTTTCATCCAAATCAAGCTAAAACGATCGACGTAAAAAGGTAGACATGAAGGATTAAAAAAAATATGATTCCCAAACTAGTACCAATTTTTGCCATAATAGTACCACATATTGTTCTACGTAGTACCCGCTTTTGAGCGATTCGTACCTACTTTTGTGAAGGAAAATTGATTATTTCAATTTTACTCAACATTTACAAAAAGTAGCACCGGACCTAGAGAAGGATAGTACCACTTTTGTATTGCAGTAGTACCTGATATTAGGTCTTTAGTACCACTTGTAATGAACACATAAAAACACCGAATTTCAGCTTCAAATGATGTTTACATGACCCATAATCATTCTCACATTGGATTATATGAAATTTAAAATGTTTTTAATTGAGCTTAATCATAGAATAATCATGAACTCGACACACTAATGAGAAAATCATCCTTAATATATATCACAACCACAATATTCCATATATAATGCAATTAAAATCATTTAGGTGCAACATTCCGTATATGAAATTAAAAAAAAATATTTAAAATGTTTTTAATTGAATTTAATCGTAAAATGGTTATGAACTTGACACACTAATGAGAAAACACTACTAAAACACTTCATTTAATTGAATGACACCCTTCATCATTTAATTCATATAATAATTGTTATAAATATGTATTCTTTTATTTTTACATCAATATAACTTTTTTTATTTTTATTTTTTTTTTGTATATTATATCTCAAAATAATCATATTTTAACAATCTTCTATTGAAATCCATATTGCATATATAAAATAGAAATAATTACCTCTATCGTTATAAATAAAACTATATTTGTAAAAAACTAATTTCGAAAATATGAATACAACATAAATTATTTTATAACAAATATAATAAAAATATAGTTCAGTAATATTATACTTATTATTCACATATATTCTTAAATATATGATAAAAAGTTTACAAAAATATTTATTTAATGGAACCACATTGTATTCAAATTGAATGTTTCAATAAAAAGTTTTAAAATGACATTTATTTTGAAAAATAATAATGTAACTTATTATCAGTTATGTACACCGTACGAGTGTGTGTACTAATTTTAAATAGACATATTCCATATAATTTTGCACAATTTAAATAGTTGTTTAGTACCCAATATCGCGTCTTTAGTACCAATTCCAACGAACATAAAAGTATATTGAATTTCGGTCTTAAATGATGTTTATATTACTCAAAATCACTTATACATTATTTTCTATGAGTATTTGAATATGTTTGATTAAGTTTACTCGACAAGTGGTCATGAACTAAATAGAGCTTTAGTTTTAAAATTTAGAAATATTTTGATTTTCTTTTTAGGTAATTTTCATTTTATGGAAACGAATTTGTCTTTTATTTTCAATATAAATAAAATTATCCCTTAATATATCCACAACCCCGACATTCCATATTTATTGCAATTAAAATCACTTAGGTGACACATTCCATGTATGAAACTGATAAACATGATATATCACGCATTAAATTGGTTGATATCCTATCATAATATTTATTTGTTTTCTTTTAAAAAAATAAATGATTGGACACTCCACATGTATGGACTAAATTGCTCTTCCGGATGGCAAAGACCTGATCACCTTTGTATTTTGAGGCATATATCCTCCATTGACAACCCTCATCAGTACAACAAACAATGATCTTATGTTGATCATTTTTTCGGTACTTGAAAGAACGCCTATTCGCAATTGCGTAGTTTTAACAACCTTCCGGAATTCATCCGCGCCGCCATTGCACATTTGCCCCTCTCCTTTGATGGAGAATCTCCAAGAATCGATCGATTTATCTTGCCACTGATCACTTTATTTGTTTTAGGGTAAATATAAACAACAATATTCTAAATTCAATCCTTCACAAATCAAACAAAAATATATGAATTAAAGATGATTTTGAAACTCCAAACTTCTCATATAATACATACATTACTTACTACTTCAAGTTTTCGCCGGAAAAAGTCACAATCTTGCCGAAAAATATGAATTTTCGGACATAGAGATAGGAATTTTTGTGCCCCTTCCATGTACCTAACAATAATTGGATTAGAAAAAAAAAGATGTTCACATTTCCCAGCACAGATGGTACCAACAGTGAGCAAAGTGGTACTATATATCCAAACAGAGGTACACACAATCATGAATACTGATATTATGATTATTCTCATCTTATTTTTTTGTTTTATGGTCAATAACACCTAGCATTACCTAACAATAGCATAAATTTAGTACATGAACAAAAAAAAAGATTATGATCACTTTTTTGTTTTAGGGTAAATATAAACAACAATATTCAAAATTCAATCATTCACAAATTAAACAATAATATATAAATTAAAGATGATTTTTGGACTCCAAACTTCTCATATAATACATACATTACTTATTACTTCAAGTTTTCGCCGAAAAAAGCCACAATGTCCGAAAAAAAGGAATTTTTGGACAGAAAAGTACAATATGAGAAGAAAGAATAGGTAAACAAAAAGAATATAATAATGAAAGATAGTGAGATGATGTCATATAACAATTTCTTTGTGATTTAATTTAATAGGAGGGATTTAAATAAAAGATGATTAGAGGATAGGGAGTGAAATAGACAAAAATTAGTACTAGGGACTGACTTGGAAGTTAGAATTAAGATTGAGAATTTTTAAAGAAAGCTCACAAAGTTGGAACTCGAATAGTTCTTATATTTAATAAACTAGTACATAACCCGTGCGATGCACGAGATGTAAAATTTGGAAGAATAATATAACCTCACATGCATTAGGATCGAAATTGAAATCATTAAAATACATAGGAACATTGTTGAATCATAAAAAGTTCGCTAACAATCATATATTATTAAAAACCTCCTTGTACACAACATTATGAGTTTGATTATTTGGTAACTCCTCATTATCACAAACTAATATTTTCAAAAGAAACAAATCCTAAAAATTAAACTAATATTTTTGGTGAACAAACTAATATTTTAGGATTGGTGAACAAACTAATATTTTAGGATTTCTAGGATTCGTCTATTTTTGGTGAACAAGCTAATATTTTAGGATTGGTTATATGAAGAAGGCTACCTGTTTTTGGTGTTCTTTTCATTCATTTTCATTCAAACAATCTCATGCCTTGTATAATGAAATCCGAATCTTAAGCCGAAATATTTAAATAAAGAATTTTTAGAAATTGAAAAGTCAAGGCAATCAGTTCAAATTAATTAAAGGTCAAATATCGCTCCTTGAAATAAAGACGTGTGCTATCATTAACCAAATATCCGGTTATTAATATAGAGTGGTTACCAAAAAATAGAACGCGATAAGGACGCTTCATGAAAATATCAATGGGATAAAGTTATAACAGATCGCTATACATTTTAACGATAAAAGCTCATATGGAATGATTTATGATAATTATGTCTTAATGAGAAGTGTGAAAATGACATAATTAATGAGAAGTGTGAAAAAGACATAATTATGAGAAGTGTGAAAAGGACAAAAACTTACCCGTTTTGGAAAATATTTAATGCAAATCCGACATTGACCATAATTTGACCTACTATTTTGGATAAATGTTAATTCTTATTATATAAGTATAGATTATAATTAAAAAAATGATTTGAACGTATTCGAAAACTTTTATTTAATTTTTTCTTTATTTTTATTGGTTTTATATAAAATAGTCAGAAGACTCGGAACTGAACTTTTTGTTTTTTTTGTTGCGACATTTTGATATTCGTGTAACCGTGAAAAAAGATCCAAATCCAGTCGATTTCCTTGCGCGTCGATCTCCAATGGCGGATTGGTCCGTCCTCCCCACCGAGCTCCTCAACCTCATCTCCCAACGCCTCCCCGCCTCGATCGATCTCCTCCGCTTCCGCTCCGTCTGCGCCACCTGGCGCGCCGCCGCGCCTCCCCCGCCATTCGCCGCCGAGCGCTTCCCCATCCTCCCTAACTCCGGCATCTCCGACACCAGCTGGGGCTTTCACCTCTCCAAACGCACCATCTATTCCCTTCAATCTCCGTTCACCGATGATCCCGCATGGATCGTCAAGCTCGAACGGGATAACCCGGCCCGGATGCATCTCCTCAATCCGCTCGCTCGGTCGCAATTCAAACCTCTGCCCGATGATTTCCCGAGGACGTTCAGTTTCTATGATCTTAGGGTTAAGGAGTTAGGCGAAGAATATGCTCTTCAGTACATCAATTTTAGACCTACGGCGAATTCGATTGGGGAGGCGGGGAATCTCTATATGGAAAAGGTTGCTGTCTCGAATAATCCTGGCGGTGGATTCACGCTTTTGACGATTCACGTTTCCGGTAAATTGGTGGTCTTCAAATCGGGCAATGAGAAATGGATGGTGATTGATGATCTGCCTTCGCCGTACGATGATGTGATTTTCAGGGAAGGCGGATTTTATGCCGTCGATCACACTGGACGGCTTGTTATCGTCAACATTTCTGATTTGAACGTGAGCCTGGTTGCAAACCCAATTTTCGGTGGCGATAAGAAGTTTCTTGTGGACTCGAATGGAGAACTCTTGTTGGTTGATATGTATTTGAGTGTGGGACCAGCAGACGACTTGGGTTTCAATGAGGGATTCGAGTTTTACGAGGAATTCGATTGTTTTATGAGTGAGAGGACTGTGAAGTTCAAAGTTTTCAAATTGGACGATAATGCAGGGAAATGGCTAGAGATGACTGATTTGAAGGAGAGGATGTTGTTTTTGGGTGATAACTGTACTTTCTGGACGTCGAGTTTGGAAATATTCAGGGAGGATAAGTTTAAGGGGAACTGTATATTTTTCGCTGATCAGTATTCTAATGGTGAGAGTGATGGAGAATGGAAGAGTCGTGGTCTTGGAGTGTTTGATTTGGAGAGTGGAAGTATTGGGCCGATTGGTGCTCACGCTGGTTATTCGAAGATGTTTTGGCCACCTCCCGATTGGATTTTTTCGATGGCAGCTATAGAGGTAAGTTTTGGTTTGTCTGCATTTGGTTCTTCAATTGCTAGCTAAATTTGGCTTGTTAATAAGCTTTGCTGATAGTGTCTGGTTGTCTTGTTTGTAGTGGAGAGTTTCCAACTGTGTTACTTGGACATATTGTTGCAATGTATATATGAGCAGGAAAAACAAAAGGGTTCCTTTGGTTGTCATTTGGGCCTTAAGCCACTGTGTTCTTGACTAGTTTTTATGCAACTTTATGAGATAAAGTTAGTTACTTTTTAAATGTTTCAAAACAAGTGGAATTAATATCTTTAGAGCTGACTTACCTAGGAAGTTATCTTTTCATTGTAAGAAAGCACAACTAACCTTTAGACTTGTGGAAAGAAAGACCTATTGAGTAGTTTATGTACACCATAATATTGTCTATAGTTGGCCACAAAAGATTGTTTTTTCCTGTTTTGAGCTTTTATAAACTGATTTTCGTTTTTCTTATTGTGTGCAGGGTGGGCTGCGTAGACTGAATATTTAACAATTTCTGATTGCAAACGGTGTTGATCGAGCAATTCAATCTCTTCCTATCCAAGATTTCCCCGGCTCTTGCTGTCAACACAACTACTTCTAATGAATTGGTGTATAGGCTTTATTTTACTTGCTTTAGAGATATTTGTAGCATTATCTACATTGGATTTGTGTTGCCATGTGGCTTAAAATGCTCAGAGATCCATGTAGTAGCCAATTGTTACATCTTCTGAGCTTGTCTGGACAACCTATCTGGAATATTAGATGCAGTTCTCTGTTGAGTTCCTGCAATGTTCTTCTGGAACAAATTTCTGAAGTAATCTTTGAAACTAATTGTTATCTTTAAATTGTATTTTATGCTTCGTGCTAGACTGGTCACTCTTGTGCTCCTGTCTTTGGATTCTGTTTCAATGCTGAAGTGGTTGACCAATTGATCAAGACATCCAAGATATATATATATAAAAACTTACAAGCAAGCCTTCAAGCCGTGGATGAGCTTATTTCAGCTTGTCAATGTAGTAGTTGTCTTCTGCTTATCGTGCAGCTACAAGAATTATACTAATTTATTGTCACTTTAGCCTTTGAATCATTGCGCAGAGTATGTTCTCAGGGTTAGGTTCTGCGTTGAATGGGGGGTTGTCACTATTTGATCAAGTGAGTGCTTCATATCTCATTGCCAGTCCTGGTAATTTAACACTTGTGTATATGCCAGACAGCTATCAATTACTTGAAAATTACTAAAACGCACCCTTAAAGTTTGGCCTGATTAAAACAGACTTGGCTGACTAATCTCAAGTTCCTCTCTTTTACTACAGATAAATGTCACTACACCCAAACCAAACCTGGGACCTTTGTCCCGAAAGTAAGGTTAAGACATCAAACGGAGCATCCAAGTTCAGCTACAGCCAAGCTGACAAATTAAAATTGTTCAAACTTACAGTAAACCAAATTCCCCCCAACTATACCCCCCCATCCAGATCTTAAAAGAGAAAAGAAAACGAATGTCAAAACTTGAAAATACGAAACACTACGCTAGACCACATATACAGAATAAATACTAGAAAGACGGGCAAGTCCCTAACTTCAGTTTTGTCATATAATTTAACCATTTAATCAGTCACGCTCTGGGGCATCCCCAGTGACCCTCCTTGACCCAAGGTTCAGATTCCCAGCATACGACCACAGCTTATCCAAATCCGCCTGCATCACCTTGTTGTTGTCTTTACTGTGGTTTGGGGCTTTAGTGCTACTCTTGTCGAGTGGTGTATCTGTCTTACTCGGGCTGCTTGGCTGAGGAGGGGACGAGCAGAAAGTTGGGGTCGCGAAAGGAGATGCATAAGGTGTGTGCTGAATGGAGAAAGGGCTTGGGGACATCTTTTTCTGTACAGGCAGGCCATTGAACCCTCCTCCCCGGTTGAAAATCGAGTGGACCTCGGCAGCAGCACATTGCCTCGTGGCATCATCAACGTACACAACATCGTCGATTCTTGCGATTACGTTGAAAGCCAAACTCTCCATGACCCGCGAGTAACTTTCCAGAATTGCATGCCCCACATCCTGTACAAAAAAAACCTTTAAATTTCCTATTTTATAATTAACTGAGTATATAAAATAGGATCGGGTTATCATATCAACCTTGTTGTACTGGATTTTGCTCATGTCGAGTGCAGTCTGTGGAAGACCCGGAAAACGGAGCCGGAGAGTGTGCAGCAGGGTTTCAGCGCGTTGAGCCAGAAAATGATTCTTTTCTCCATCAGCCACCAAGCCCTTCACTTTACCACCCCACGATTTCCGTTTGGGTTTATCAATGTTGGGGTGTTTCTTTCTTTCTTTCAGCTTCCATACGTGCACGGCTGCCTCAATCCTGTTCGCCACATTAACTGTGTGGTGCTCCGATGACAAGTCGAGGCAATCGAGAAGATACTCGGGAGAGAACTGATCGGCATTTAGGTAACGGTAGATGATGTCACCCAAACAATCTCTTCCATTCTGCGACAGAATTTTTTTGCGAATAAGATTTTTCAGCATATCCACGTAGGACATTGTATTAAATGCAAAAGCAAACATAGTGAATCAGCACATATCACAACCCAATATCTGTATACAATGAGGTAGCGAAAATTATTAGACTAAATTCATAGAAGATAAAAAAGGAAATATTACCATTCGTAGTAAAAAAGCACATGCAGACTCAGTGGGGTTTCGTTATACGTTAAAATTACTCAGATACCCCTACCACCGAACCACGTCCAACAACAGAAAACTAAATGGGACATGCAAGCATGTGCACTTTGCAAAACTTAACAAGACAAGTAAATAAATAAGGAGATCCACCTTGGGTAGGGTTTCCATATAGGCAGTTGGAATGTCCATCTCGGCTAGCACGTTGCTGTTTATGGCCATAGCTGCTTTCAGAATCTGGTTCGTGCAATCCCTGCACTGCTGTAACCTTTTCCTTGCATCATCGGACAACCCTTTACCGGGAACTTTAGGGCAGGGCAGCCACCACTTCTCCTCCTGTCTAACCGAAGGCCTACCAGAAGACACCCCCGATGAGTACTGATCACACTCATCCACGACTATCCCTCGATCCACATACCAAAACTCAGTCTCACGAAACCCATCAAGAATACTAATCAACATGGCATCTAGTTTCTTCAGAGCTGGAAGGTTCATGCACAAATCAGAACGTGGCCTTGTCGCCATTACCTCGTACGTGCCCCCACCAGGAATTTTCTGTAAGGAGGGAACGAGCTCCACAATCGAGTCACTGACAGATAAGAGCCACTCCATCTCTCTGCACCACATTGTCTTCTTCTGTGGAGCCATGGGCTCCAGCCTCCACAGTTCCCCGAATACAGTGGCTACAATTCCCAGAAGGTTTCAGTCAGAAATGCCACAATAAAATCGAACTATTCATAACGAAGAATGATGTATAGAAACTAGAAAGAGAACTAACCAGAAAGATTGGTGATAGCATTTGATATGGCAAGGGCAGTACAAACCCCTTTACCCCCTCCAGACATGTCCTCTCCGAGTAGGAGCTTCGCAAATCTCTCTTTCATCATCTCAATTTCTATAACCATGCCAAAATTACTCAGATTAGTAATTAAAGGCTTTCAGAAGCTTAGATAAATAAGCAAAAACAAATTCGTCACAGTTAAACCCAATCTACGGTTAACATAGCTTGTATTGGTGCAAGAACAACTGTACATTACACATCCACCGACAGAAATTTTATGCAGAAGACTGATATTCAAGAAAAAGGGCGCAATCAGAAAGTAACAGATCACTGATTTGGCAACCGCATACGTTCAACACATTGTACTATTACCATTAAGATGAGATATGTAACACAGATCGATCGCCAATTTTTGGCTAAATGCTATTGTACAAAAAACGCTGTCGTCACTAAGAAACTCGATATTAGAAGCAGCAATGGACTAAACAAAACAAGCCGCAAGCACAAACCGGACAAATCGGAGCCACGTTTCTGCGGCGTCTCGTCCCAAACCACCGCATCCTTGCCTCCGATCAAGGGAAAACTGAACGCCGGCGTCAACGGCGCCGAACTCCCGGCCACGAAGGGTGAAAACCCGGTGGAGCTGGAGGCGCCGCCACCGTCCTCGTCTTCCTCCACGCCGTCTGCCGAGCTCTCCGACTCGCTGACGTCGGCGCTCAGGCTGTAACTCCCGCACCTCTCCTCACTCCCTTCCTCCGACGAGACACTCCCCATGGTTTCGTAACCAAAAAAACACAGAGATCTCAGATGTACATTCGATTTTTTGCCTCACACTAAAAGGAAGACGTGGTCGTGCCGCTAATCCGAAGATTTCTGGTTCAGATAAGATTGATGGTGAAGGTGGAGAAAAAGCAAAAGCCGACAATAATTAAAGCAAATGCAGCAGCTTCACTCTCTATCTACTCAACCCTTTCACCTTCATTTCCCTCAGTGTGTATATGTGTAGGTGGGGACGGCGTTAACGGCGAGGAGTTGCGCAGTCCGTTGTTATTAACGGCGTTAGACAGTGGGGGCTCTGTGTGTGTCTCGTTGTAATGACTAGACGACGAAATAGGTCAACGTTTTGTGGTGGCGTTTGGTCGTGCCACGCAGGCAAAGGCACCAAAATGTTAGTGAAATTTGCGGCAATTAAAAGGTTATTGGTCCAAATTATTTATTCGTCGGTTCGTTCATGAATCATGAATTTATATACCATTAAATTTTTTATATTTATTTTAACTTATATTGTCTATATTTCGAATTATGTTAATCACACTCATCAATCGTATTCCCTAAATCGTTGGATACTTGGATCATTATCCTAGAGAATAACGAATAGTAGGTTATAGAATATTATATTTCTTCAATTTTTCATGCTTGGGCAGCAAATAAGTCATCCGGCTTGTGAGCTCTCGACTCGAGCATTTCAAATTCGAGCTAGAGTTCCATAATTGCAACTATATATAAAAGTTATCTAAATAGTCATAATTAAATATATTTTAATTGAAATTTTTTAGTCAAACTCAAACATAATTTGAGATGATCGAGTGTTTATGCTTTTTTTGTCAAGTTGTGATGAGCATTGCGCACATATTAAAAAAGAAAAAAAAGCAAACGTGATTCAATAAGGTCAATGCTCGCTCGACTAGTTTGAGCCTACACTTTGAGGTTTTCACGTTGTATTCTTATTTTGAGATGTAGAGACATAAAAAACAATAATTATAATAATGAATATGAACTGTAAAATAGTTTGATATTAGTTTATTTTAAGATGTATGGCATGAAAAAATAAATAAATAAACTTATAATATTTTATGTGAATTGTGAAATTTGATTGATATTGAATGAATAATAACGATAAATGAGGAAAACAATGTAATATTTAACTGAAAATGTATATATAAAGATCTTTATACATTTAATAAATGGACTATTAGACATTACATCTCATAAAAATAATTATTAACATTATTCACGTGATAATAGAAAAAATCAAAAAAGTAATCACGAACCATTTAAAAATACTTTATTTATTCTAAACTTTTGATTTATTTTGAAATTATATTAGTTTTTTTTGAATGCCTCGTACATTTTCAATCCTGATTTCTAAAAACATACTCGATTTGAACCTCTGTCTATAGTACTTTTCACATTTACCATGATAAGTAGTAAAAAATTTTAAAACTATACGTGGCCATAATAAAGATAAATAACGTTTAGATATAAAATCTATCAAGAATGAGAACTATTTTATTAGAGATTAAGATTATTAACACTCTTACTAACCTTATTGGTGAAACAATAAAATAAACACTAATTTTTTAAATATTTAGTAAATCATGTGACTTGTTTATGTGATTGCTTGACGACTACTTAACATTGCTGATTTAATTTATGAAATTATTAATTTTATTTTTTTTTTCAAAACGATAGAGGCATTATATATAAAACCACAGAATCGAGAACAACGTTCAAATACACGACATGGCCAACGGCCAAATGAAAAAGGCTAACTAAGCTAAACAGAAAAGTGAGAGGACACGCAAGATGCGGCCTAGAATCAACTCAAGAAAGAAAAACAAAGAAGATGGTATGCAAACCACTGCCCAAAGGCCTAGCCAACAGACCAACTTCCCTAACTAGCAACCAAGGAAAAAACAGAAAAAACAGAAAGAAACAGAAAAACAGACACCACCAACTAACAGCTAACATTTGACAGACTTAAAATCTGTCCAGTCTTTGAGTGCCCTTCTGATGAGCACTTACTCTGGCATCATAGTCTTCTCAAATACCCATAAGTTCTTGCTCTTCCATAACCACTAGAGGATGTAGGTTGTTAATTGAATTCTGTCCTCAGCCACTTGGTCTTTATTGATAGAGCAAATATGCCTTCATCAGATTTTGAAAGGGCAGGTGTCCATATCCCTTCTATCCCATTGAACAGGTCCCAATCTCTATACCTGTTTAGCTCTTGTGCAATGGAAAAGTAAGTGCTCTACAGTTTCATGTTCTTCACCACAGCAGGGGCACACAACATCCACCTCAATGCCTTTTCTGATTAAATTGGTGTTTACAGGGAGAGTACCTGAAATGCACTTCCATAAGAAGTGTTTGATGGTGCCCTTGATTTTAAGATTCCAGCCTCTAAGTCTGGCCTTCTTCATTGTCTTTGAATTCTGACTTGTACCAGGGATATCCAACAGAAGGATTTTCTTCTTGATCAGATGAAGATAAGTTGAGGCCACTGTGAATTTGCCTTGCTTGTCCAAATACCAGAAATGCCTGTCTGTTTTAGTAGGATGCAGGGTGTTAATGTTTAGAATTGCTTGACTGTCAGCAACATTGAACAATTGTCTCACAAGCCAAGTGTTTCATTCCCTTCTATTCTCCTGAATCAATTCTTTCACCCAGGTAATGTGTCCCTGTGCAATATCCAGAAGCTTTGGTTTGTGGCAGGGAGAGACTGGTATCCAATTAAGATCTTCAATTCTAGTAGCAGCTCCATTTCTGATCTCCGTTCTGATTTCTTGGATAAAAATAGGTAAGCAGTCTAGCCATGTGTTCCAAATCCAGGAACCATTCTGAGTTTTTGAAGTTGCAAAAATGGATCTGGTAGGGAAGTATTTGCCTTTGAGCACCATGCTTACCAATAAGTCAGGTTGGGTCACTAGTCTCCAAAGTTGTTTGCATATTAGTGCTTGGTTGAATAAGCTCACATCTTTGAATCCAATAACCCCTTCTTCTTTAGGTAATGTAAGGAAATGCCAAGCCCTCCAGTGTATACCTTTTTCCTTTGAATCTCCTTTGCACCACCAGAATTGAGCAGTAAATCTTGAGATAGCTTTGCATATTGACACATGAAGTTTGAAGCATGACATAGTGAATACAGGAAGGGCATTGATCACTGCTTTGATCAAAGTTTCCTTGCCTGCAATCGACACCATTTTATTCTTCCAACTCCACAGTTTGGATTTGACAGAATCAACTACATAAGATAAGACCTCTGCTTTGGACTTGCATATCCCCAGGGGAAGGCCTAAATATCTTGTGGAGGAATGGATCTGAATTCCTTGCATCACAATACAAATATGAGCTTGAAGCGGAGGGGGGGTGTTTTTACTGAAGAAAACTGAGGACTTTAGTAAGTTCACTCTTTGCCCAGTGAACCTTCTGTATTTTTCCAACAGTGCCATTAATTCATGAGCCTGACCACTGTCTGCTTTGCAAAAGAATAAGGCATCATCTGCAAAGAAGAGATGGGAGAGAGCAGGCCCATTTCTGGAGAGCTTTAAACCATGCAGCTTGCCACTGTTTATAGAATCAGATATAAAGGCAGATAACAGTTCTGTGACAATGATAAATAGATAGGGGGATAGGGGATCCCCCTGTCTAATTCCTTTTATTTTCTTATGTTTTTATTTTATATATGGACTCTTGTTCCAAAAAGCTCCATCTTTAGCAGCCGTAATAATCAATTTTGATCGTACCAATGATTTCATAATTAAAAATATAATAATTGCGTGCCTTTGAAAATTAAACGAATGTAAATGCACGTACACCACAATTTAATTTCATCGTCAATTATTTAGAATAAGATCAATAAGTTTTTGAAACCATCACTATCCAAGATAAAATAAGTCATCCTAACCTGTATAATAACTTGTTTTTCAATTAAACAATGATAATATATAGTCCATTCCAAAAAGTGCTAGTTTTATAATGCATTTTATGTCATCTTCGAGGATAAAATTTAAAACAGATACACGACAATCGTCATTTGAGGGAAAAAAAAAAACAAATAATATAATAGATCGACAAATTCATTGAAAAGGGTATATCATTTTCCCTCCTATGACTATATCCTCTTATGATAATATGCTGACAAACAACAAAAAAAAATGTGATTTGAGCTCCTAATTTGGTAAAAAAGAGCCAAAATATGTTAACTTAAATAAGCCTTTGATTAAAGTTCAAGAATGGTATCATGTTTGGTAAGGGTGCTTCATTCAGATCTTGCATTTGAAGCACATGCTTTAATTACTCACGTAAATATTGATGTTTTTATTATATTTTTTTGTTACAAAGTGGTAGGCTATTGATATGGACTTGTGGTTTATTGTCCAAGGTATTAACTCTTAAGGAGTGTCCAAGGTATCTAGTTAGAGACTGAAGATGTAAAAATGAGTTGGTTGAAACAAGAGTTCAAACAAACTTTCAGTCTTCCAACAAGAAGTTTAGAGACTACTTTATAGACCACAGTGCACAATGAAATTGGTCTATGCTAGTTCAGAGAAGTGGAAGAGTGGCATTTAGGAATCAATGTGATCAGAGTGTGATTCCAGTATTGCAAAATCATGCCCGAGTCAACAAAAACTTTTAACAGCTTCAACAAAATCAAAATTAATTAAGCTCCAGAAGTGTTGATAAAAGAAAGCAGTCATACCATCCTCCCCTGGTGCCTTGTCAAGATGAAGACTGAAAAGAGCAGCCTTAATTTCCTCTTCTCCCACTAGGTGCAGGAGAGCTTGGTTCATCTCATCATTGATAGTGTGAGGGATAAGTTGCAAAATTGTTTCTCCTCCCCAAGAACCCTCTGATGTGAATAAGGATGAGTAAAAGCCGGTGATGTGACTTTCTATCTCCTCTCTTGTGCTGCATACTTCATTTCTGTTGGTGATGAGCCTGATGATAGCTTTTTGCCTTCTTTTCTAGATCATATAGGCATGGTAGAACTTTGAGTTGGTGTCTCCTTCCTTTAGCCATTGATGCCTTGCCTTTTGAGCCCAAAAGGCTTCTTCAAAAGCATGAGCTGCATTTAGGTCATCTTTGGTTGTTTCCCATTCAGCCCAGTGTTCACCTATACCACTGTCTCTCAGTTGATCCAGCTAGGCTGTCAATTCATCTATCTTGTTTTAGTTCTGGGATTTAAACTTAGAGCTCCATATGTGGCACATTCCATGCATTCTGAACAACCTCTTAATCTTCTCTTTGATTCTGAAGAAAGGTGTACCCAGATGTGGCACATTCCATGCATTCTGAACAACCTCTTCAAACCTCTTTGTGGATTCATCTCCTATCAAATTTAAACCTCCTTTTGTGTCTTGAAGTGGTCTCTCATGTGTTGAGAATGATGAGAGAATGGTTTGATGCACTTCTATTCACATTAATGGTTTTAGCATTAGGGTGTGAACTGAGCCAGTCAAAGGAAGCAAAGGCTCTATCGAGCTTCTCTTCTACGAAGCCTTCTCCATATCTGTTATTCATCCAAGTTAATTGATAGCCCTCCATAATCACTTCCTCCATCTCCATGTTTGAAATAAAGTTGTTAAATCCATCAAAGCTTCTATCAGATCTGAATCTCCCACCCTGTTTTTCCTCTCTGGAACATATGGCATTCCAATCCCCAATTATGAACAAATTGATTCCCCAAGAAGGCTTGTCCGCTTCCAGAGTCTGCCATTGTTGTTCTCTGGTGGTTTTGTCTGCACTCATGTACACAAAAATGCCCCAGCCTTGGCTCTCTTCCAACAGGTTGTAGTTAACTGCAATATAAAAATCCTTGGTGACTATTTGGTTAATTTCCACATCTTGGTGCCAAAGAAGTAGTAAACCTCCACTTTGTCCTCTAGGGTCAATTTCATGTCTGTCTGCATATCCCAGCTTGTTACAGATAGACTTCACATATGAAGAGATGCATAGTTTCAGAAAGAAAGAAAAATTTTGGGTGGTGAGTCTTAAAAGACTCTTTGATTTGGGAAATTGTAGAGGGCCCACCCAGCCCTTTACAATTCCACACCGCAGCTAACATTTAGGATTTGGGTGCCACTTAAGGCTGGGGGATCCCCACCTCTTCCAACAGTAATTTCATCTTTTTCCCTGAAGCTTTCAACAGAAGTTGTTCTTCCTCTTCATTATCATTCTGAGTTTGGCCTGTTCTGTTTCTCTTTGTGCCTAAAGAGCGTTCAATGGCTGGCTCTTGTTCTGTCTGTCTTTGCAGCCTTCATTCCCTACTTGCAGATCTTTTCCAAGTTCTCACTGTTGACACTATCATCTCTTTTGGCTTGGCAAGGTCTTGTGTCTTTGCAGGAGAAGGATGTAAGGGATGGCCACTTCTATTTCCATCATTTTGGTGACTTCCTGTAACGAGTCTTCTCTAGCCACTATCTCTTTGGATTGGTTAGGCTGAGATGTAACCTGTTCTAAGATGGCTGATTGGTTGGTAGGTTGTACTGTCTGGTTTGCTGAGTTAGAGGCAACTGTGTCTTGCTGAGGGCTTACAATCATTTTGCCTTTCATTTGGTAAATTTCCTGCCTATCTGTTTGCTGGTCTAAGAATCTGGACTGGTGGTTTTTATTTTCTGCTGTTGGGGGGTTGTTCTGAAGGAGATTGTCTAGAATCAGAGGGGCTAAAATTTTGCCAAGCTTGGCCTTCATCAGCCTTGAGCCATTCTCCAAATTGGCCATCTTTCAAGGCGTGGAGTCTAATGTTCTCGAGTCTTTTACAGCTTCTGTCGAGGTGGCCTAACATGCCACAGTAATAACACAAATTCACTAGTCTTTCATCTTTGAATCCAACTGTTACTACATCATCTCCTAACCGGATATTAGTGCACCTAGGAAGAGCTTCATTAAGATTAACAGTAACCAACAGTCTCAGCAGTTTACCTCCATGAGGGCCAGCTTTAGTTACTACCACACTTTTAACATCTGAGAATACCTGCCCCAATTTAAGGCCTACTTTAGCACTAAGCCAATCCAGAGGAAGGTTGATTACCTGAGCCCATAGGTTGAGTTCTTGAAAGCCTGGATGTTTGCTTGTCAATCCCTTTTCCCATTCTTTGAGAATCAGATATTGGTTCTCAAATATCCAATTAGTTCCTGCTGCTACTTCATTAACATCCTCTTTGTTGTGAAAAAGAAATTGGAAGAAGTTGTGCCCTAATTCTTTGACTTCCATTGGATGGTGAAGCCTCCAAATGTTGCTCATGGTGCGCTTGACGCCAATCCAGCTAGCCTTACGATCTCCAATAACTTTACCAAACAGGCTTCAACTACATTCCTCTGCACTTAACCTGATATCCGCGTGATTGATGTCTGCAACTGCTGTTTCCTTTGCCGATAAAGAAAACCCTTTGAGCCTATTGGCCAGCTCCTCGTCGTGCCCCACGCAATTCAAACTTTCCATTATTTTGGTTGTGAAACTAAAAATCGCAATTTCTGATAAAATATGTAACTGAAAATCAACAATCCCTGAGTGTTGTCGTCGAAATTGCAAGAAACGATCTCATAGAAGATAATCGCCGGACAACTCCCATGAGAGAGAATTTGTTAGAATTATTAATTCAAATATTTCAAAAAGTAAAAATTTAAATTGATAATGATGGTACTCAACCCTCAACTCAATAAAAATCCAAATAAGAACGTTCGGATAGGCCTTAGGTTAGTTAACATGTGAAGGTCTGAGCGGCGTACTTTATTTTATTCATTTAATTACTTTTTGTTGATTTAACAATTGAGAAATATTTATTTATTTATTTATTTTTTTCAATTAAGGCGTGAAGTNATTTTCTTATGTTTTTATTTTATATATGGACTCTTGTTCCAAAAAGCTCCATCTGTAGCAGCTGTAATAATCAATTTTGATCGTACCAATGATTTCATAATTAAAAATATAATAATTGCGTGCCTTTGAAAATTAAACGAATGTAAATGCACGTACACCACAATTTAATTTCATCGTCAATTATTTAGAATAAGATCAATTAAGTTTTTGAAACCAGCACTATCCAAGATAAAATAAGTCATCCTAACCTGTAGAATAACTTGTTTTTCAATTAAACAATGATAATATATAGTCCATTCCAAAAAGTACTAGTTTTATAATGCATTTTATGTCATCTTCGAGGATAAAATTTAAAACAAATACACGATAATCGTCATTTGAGGAAAAAAAAAACAAATAATATAATAAATCGACAAATTCATTGAAAAGGGTATAACAATCACCCTCTTATGACTATATCCTCTTATGATAATATGCTGACAAACAACACAAAACATGTGGTTTGAGCTCCTAATTTAGTAAAAAAGAGCCAAAATATGTTAACTTAAATGAGCCTTTGATTAAAGTTCAAGAATGGTATCATGTTTGGTAAGGGAGCTTCATTCAGATCTTGCATTTGAAGCACATGCTTTAATTACTCACGTAAATTTTGATGTTTTTATTATATTTTTTTGTTACAAAGTGGTAGGCTATTGATATGGACTTGTGGGTTATTGTCCAAGGTATTAACTCTTAAGGAGTATCCAAGGTATCTAGTTAGAGACTGAAGATGTAAAAATGAGTTTTTCAAGCAAACTTTACCATTTTATGAAACCAAATTATATGTTCAATCATGCCTAAAAATATAGATAAATTGTGCTGAAAAGAATAGATTAAATTGATTAATTTGACACAAGAAATGTTAAATGAAATGAGTTGTTCGTGAGTTCGACTAAACTCGTTTAGTAGAATGAGCCAAATTTGAAAACCATAATTTGACTAAAACCATAACTCAAGTATAAGACTATTACGAGTTTTAGCTCGGCTCATCACGTTTTCCACGCTATTTAAAACCCAAGAAGCTACCCTTATTGGATTTTTTACCTATACACTCACAAACAAACTTACATAAATGTGTGTTGATATAATGTTGAAAAATACCATAAAAGACTATTCCACCGATACACACAATTTCCCTTATACTACATTTGTGTTTAATATGTGCAATAATAATTGTATGGATAGATGAAAGTAACCTTAAATAGTAATTAAAATGAAAATTAAGGCCACTGTTACTTTTGCAGGGCTAATAACTTGCCTGACGTTATCTTTTGCCTCAACTCCCTGTCCGAGTCGGGCCGAATAATAACGACAACTGCAATTCCATTATTATTTTTTTGTTAACTGGGCCTTTTGTCCTATAGTCGTTTTGGGGCCACCTATTTTAGCATGACACTTTTTATAATAAAAGGCCCAACAATGAACCGTAAGCTGCGGTCTGTGGGCCACAGTGATCCATAGGCTATATTCGGCTTCCTTTAATCGGTTATCCCAATTTAAGCAATTCACAAATCCCTAATATTCCTTTTCTCTCGATATTTTTCCTCAAGAAATCATCTTAAACAGCGAAATTCAATCACGAAGAAGGTAATCTCCGCAGAAAAATGCCGAAGAAAATGGGAGTGAATAGCAAAGCCGAGGCGGCTAGGGCTCGGAGAAGCGCCACCGAGGCCGATCGGAAGGAGCGCGACGCCAGGGAGAAGGAAGAGCAGTACTGGCGCGAAGCCGAAGGAGCCAAATCGCGAGCCGCCAAGAAGCGCGAGGAAGAAGCCGAGAAGCGGGCCGAGGCCGCCGCCAAGAAGGCCGAAGCCCGCCGATTGGCGGAGCAGGAGGAGAAGGATCTCGAGAAGAGCATGAGGAAGCCTGATAAGAAGGCTAACAGGGTGGCGGCCCCCCTGCCGAAGGTGACGGAGGTTGAGCTGCGGCGGAGGAGGGAGGAGGAGCAGGCGGCGCTGCAGCGGCGGGCGGAGGAGGAGAAGAAGAGGCAGAGCCGGATCGCGGACGAGGAGGAGTACGAGAGGATGGTCAGCTTGGAGAACACTAATCGTGACGATTCGAAGATTGAGGCGAGGTCGGTGGAGGAAGCTATTGCGCAGATGACGCTGGTGGACAGTTTGCCGGTGGACAAGCACCCTGAGAAGAGGCTTAAAGCTTCATTCAAGGTATGGCTAAAAATTTTGTGCTGTTCTGGATTTATCTGTATGTTTCCGTAGGAAAGGAAAAATTTATATTCGGTTTTTTCTCTTTTGTGTCTGTATTAACATGATGTCATGGTGAATCAGATTTTTAAGCTGATTGTTTTTGTTTCTTTCTTGGGCTGTTTATATGGGTTACTGTTTCACCAAAGCGTGTTCTTTTTGCCCATATTTTGTGTTTGTAGGCATTTGAAGAAGCTGAGCTTCCTACGTTGAAGGAAGAGAAACCGGGTCTCACACATACTCAGTATAAGGATATGATTTGGAAGCTCTGGAAGAAATCTCCTGACAATCCCCTTAACAAGGTAAAAACGCGATATTTGGTGAATAAGATGATTCAAAAACTTCTCCTTTTAGTGGCCCTGGTAATTGGTTAAAGTTAATTTGAGATGATGTGTAAACGAGATCTTCTGTTTATTTAACAGTTGTAGCTGTGGAGATGCAGGCATAATATAGTCATAATTCGTAATTCTAAAAGTAGATTGCTTAGACCAATTAGTGATTTAGAGTATGTTTGGTAAGCACCATAAGCTAGCTCATATCTTGTTTGGTTGGCTTATAAGCTTCCCGTTTTCAAAGCTTGGTTTGGTGAAAAAGCTCAAGTTTATCTCATAAGCTTCCTTGGGTGGCTTTTCAGCAGGCTCTAATTTTACCACACACTTTTATTATATCAGCTATAAGCTCGAAATTCACTTATTAGCTATCAACTAACTTATTAGCCAACTAGGTTTACCAAGCATAGCTTTACAAATGCAATTAAGTAATATATTGCATGGTTCATTCCTCATTAAATACTTTACCTTGAAATTTTTTTATGTTTAACCATTTCCTTCTTCTAAGTGCAGATTGTTTTTTGGTTCCTTGACTTTGTGCACCATTGTCATAGAATGACAGCAATTGTTTTGTCCCAATTTCGATTACGCAGGTAGCTGACAAGCCTTGAATGCATCATGGCTTGTGCTGTGGGGGACTTGCGGAAAGTGAGCTTCAGATTCAGTAACTGTGTGATTATATATCGACAACTATGTGCGACTCCATTCAGTCTTTTGTTATCCTTAATTTGAAGCATCCTCTGCCAGCTGATGCAAGAGATTGTGATAATAAAGAACACATTGTCAATAAACTTAAATAAGATCCTTGTATTTTATTATAAATTTATGTTGAACCGTTTTTGGTTTTGGCGGTAGGTTATCAGATACGTTTGACTTGTGAAAATAGTGGAGCAAATATTTTCTTTCTCATATTGAGGAAATTTTGATATTGTTACCTGGCATGTCAGTTCTGAAACTTATACCATGTTTGGAGCATAATTAGTTATCTACGTGCTTTGAATTTTTTTGGGTTTGAGATTCGTAATGTGAATGTTACCTGTATGGCTGTATCTATCCCAGCACGGATGGTTTTGGTTGCGATAGCTGGGCATGACTTGATTCGTGTCGATCTAAATCTTTTTCATAGATATTTTAATATCTAGGCTACATGTTTGTTTAATTTGGTATCCCATCTCTTACAATTTGTGGTTAAGAGGGGAAGATAGTGCTGGCTATGATTGTGTAATGTCATATGGAACTAAAAACCAGTTAATGGATTTCTGGATGAGCAACAGCTGGTGACACACTTATGTGTTGAATTTACTTGCACCATGCCTGTACAAATTCTATTTAGATAGAATGGCAGGAAATGAATGAAATTCGTTTTTTCATATCTAGTCTGAATAAGCTGATATCAGGAGACTACAGGAGCTGATCTTTAGGCCTTATGCTGCTGTTGACCTTGAAATGTCCCAGAATGTTGTTAGTCCATATACTGATATTGACAAAAGATTTTGAGGTTGAATTTTACCCAACACAAGGTTGACATCGGTAGATTCTATGTTGAGTCTTTAAATTTTGCTGCTGTTGGTCCTGTGGTAGGTGCACAGCTCCTCGTTTTAAAAAAAGATTTTGTTAAATAAATTTCTCAATTAACGAGCTTTTGTCAAGGAATGCCTAGATAAAGTTTGTAGCACGTTTAAACCCGTTCTATCAAGATTGCCAGTTCCAGCTGAAGCGAAGCTTAAGCCTTTCTGCAGATGCTTCTGAAAATGATGAGATTTTAGCAAATACGTAGACATAAAGATGGTGAGATTCAATTGAGATAAGCAAAACGTTTACTACCTAACCGTCTGTAAGTTGGGAAAATCGACACTTTTGGGAGAAAATCGGCTCTAATGAGAAACTATGGGTGGTAACATAGCCATTAGATGAGAAATTATGGTCGTTGAAAATTTTATGCAGGTTTTTTAAGGATTGTAGTTTAGCTTTAATAGCAAAAGGGATAAAGTAACATTGAGGGGCTAGCAGTTTTGTAACTTTTGTTAAAAATAGCAGATTTTTGTATCACATGTGTTGAATTTTGCATTGCGGAATACAGATTCAATATATTATCATTTCCAAAACTGCAATTTTTGAAAAAGGGCAAAGTCATAGCATCAAGAAGTTTAAGGACCGAACCGAAAATCCTTCAAAAGTTACGGGATCCAAATTAATATTGCCTACACAATTTGCCAATATCAAGAACATAAATGGTAACAGGACGTCGCTGTTTTCCTTATTATTTGTTTTCTATTTTCACACTCAACAGTTAACTGATTGATTACTTTCTGCAAATTCAATAAAAGCAGTGAGAATCAAATTTTAATGCCCGAGTGAAGAAAACAAATAATTTTCTACTTGACTTGTCACAGAACTGACCCAAATATAGCACTTACCATTGCACAAATTAAGGAACTTGTGCTAATTCAGTATGAATAGAATCCCCCTTTGATTAATTAGTATGAATAAGATGGTTAGCGGTCCTAAAGTTTATTGGTAAACTGTTTTGACTATGATTATGTAATGATCAAAACATGTGAAAATTTCCATTAGTGAATTGTATTGACTATGATCCATGAATTACAGCCAGAAACATTTCTTCTTTCTTTTTCCTTCTTTTACTTTTTTGGTGCAACAAGAATTCAAACTAGGAGGGAAAATGTTTCTATTTCTATTTTCTCTTTTGCAGAAGGTGATTAAACAAAGGTCTTCTCAGATTTAGACCTGTTACATTGTGAAGGCCAGCGCCCGGTTGACTCAGAGTTTATATGCCTTTCAAGTTTCAACATATGCTTTCGAAAACGATGAGAAATGTAGCTAAAAAAAATGAGCATTAGTTGGACGATAAAAAATAAAATGTGGCAAAAGGGTTAACTCATACATGCATATGCCTTATGAGGAAATAGAACTAATCTTAGCATGTTTGGATATAAAATTTTTTGGTGTTGTTGCATTTTTTGATTTCGTTTGGCTAATTTTGGAAAAAGGTTGTATAGTTAGTTGTTAATAGGTATATTAAAATAATATTTAAAATAAAATAATTAAAATTGATTTGATGTAAAAGTAGGAGAGTGATGGTTAGTTAAAATAATGTGAGTGGATGAATAGTGAATTAAGGTTAATGTGGTGTGTATGAATGATTGATTGATATTATTTAATTATATTGATAATATTGATGATAGTGGAGTTGACTTAAAGTTGAGTTAAAAATAGTGGTTGAGTTAAAATGTTGGAACTTTTTTGAAATTTTTTGTATATGTTTAGTCTACTATTGAACAAATTTGCAGGCCTTTTATGCATTGAGTTCATCAGAGTTCAATGTAGTAAGGTGTAATTGCTCGAAATGCATGATTCCAATCACATTTGATCAATCTTTCAAAGACCAGAAAAAATGAAAATGGCATTGATTTCACTTCAACTCTCTGACACAAGAATGAAATTTTTTCAAATGGATCAAATCTTACAATTGTTTTCAAATCTGTAAAAATAAAAAATAAAAATCAAATCTTTGATCGCACACGACATCAGCTCCATCCCTCGACATAAATCAGTAAACAATACGAGAACTGACAAAATAAAAAGAAAAAAAACTCTCTCTTTTTNTTTCCTTTATTCTATAGAGACACAAAAAAATTCCGTGTACTTTCAGGCGTGTGTATGCATGTCGAATGGCGCAAAGTTTACGTGCTTCTCCCTACAGCCCTCCCACAAAGTAGAGCATTTTTGGGAATATCATATTCATCTCTATAAGATTTAAACTCCGAGTGAACGCGCAGGTAAAACTGCTGGCCAAGATACTGCCTTGCCAAATGCTCGCTCCTCATATTCCACATTCCCACATTGTCAAGTGCCACATAGATTGCAGTCCACCCCTTGGGATAAACCTGCTCGATTAACCGCAACATTCATTAATCGAAAGTTTAAGCATGTTTTATTAAGCAGGATAAAAAAAATCATATAGTTACTCATGTTTCTTGATTAATTTTCCTTTTTTTCTCTTCATTTTTACCTGAGCAGTCGAGCGAACCACGGCGTCAACCAGATTGTACTGTTTTCGGCTTTCACGCTTCCACTTGCCTCCATCCATTCTGCAACCAAAAGTATATATTAACAAAAAAAATTCTTTAATGTAAAAAGTGTAATGCTGATTCATTAATCACTCACCCTACTACAAAGAAGGCATAGCCATCGAGATGATAAGTGTGCAAGATCTTGTCATTATTCTCCAAGACAATCTCGATGAAAGCTCTGTAATCAGCTCCCATAACCGAAGTCTTGAGCTGGACATTACGTTTGCCTTTAGGGGGTCTGTCGGGAATGCTCCCGACAGAAAAAACTCCCGAGATGTTGTAATAATCGGCCAGCTTCAGGGGAGTATCGGCCGCGACAAACGAGACCCCGTTAATGGCGTAGCGCTGTTTGCCGTTAACTTGTGCTCCCGAGCTCGCTAACCTGATGGTTCGGGTGAGGTTGATTTGTCCATAGTGGTAAGATCCTTGAGGATTGGGCCTGGGCCCACTAGCTGTCAAATTAGTCCTGATTGAACGGGCCTGTTGTAGCGACCAGTCCACACCGGTGGGCGCGGGAGGCAAAGGGCCAGAAACGGGCTTCGCTTGGGAACCGTATTGAAGAATGGCAGTGGCATTGAGGTTTTCGGACGAAAAACGGGAGGATACTACTATGTGATAGCTTATGTCGGGAGTTTGGTCAGCTGTGACGAGGACTGAGTATGATTGTCCTACGTGGACGTCTAGTGAGTCGTACTCATTCTGTACCGTGTGCGTGCCTTCCACCTCAACCAGCTTCATTCGGTGGTTTTGAATCCGAAAGTTTAGTGTGTTTTTTACGCCCACGTTCATTATCCTAAACCGGTATGTTTTCCCTGAATAATTTTTATTAAAAAAAATAAAAATCGAATATCAGCTAATTTTACCAAATACTTTAATTATATAAGCTAGCTTTTCAGCTATAAGCTTGAAAATTACTCATGAGCTATAAATGATATGTATTGAAAGAAATAACAGAAAGATAACTCCAACAATTTATCGAAGAAAACTACCTTGTTTGACTATGAATTTTGAATCTTTGGATTGGCCGTTGATGAGGACGCCGTCAGGGGGAAGAATCATCTGGCCTAGCTCCAAAACGGACCTCAAACGCTGCAAATTTTTCACGACAAGAATGCATTAGTCGCAATTCTCTCGGCAAATTCAACTAATCGACTAATAGAAACAGAACTCTAATCATATAATGACTCAAATGCATGT
>BKCP01006294.1:2298971-2335730 GCA_008636005.1 Striga asiatica
ATGTATCTATTATTATTTGCATCACAAATTCACTATGTGCATATAGTTTTCCTAATGCATTTTTGTTCTTTCAGTTGGGAGTTCCTGCACATCGTATAAAGAGGCTAGGCGAGGAAGACAACTTCTGGACCAGTGGAGTTACTGGTCCATGTGGTCCCTGCTCCGAAATTTATTATGATTTCCATCCTGAGAGAGGACATTTGGATGTGGTTAGTTCTTTTCTGAATTAGGAGGGAATTTTAATTTTCTCCAGTGCTTTAAGTTTTTTGTTCTTTCTGGTGCAAATCTGTGGACCATTGTGTTTTGTCAAGATAGTTCTCCACTTTCCTCTCAAATTCTATTATTTTACATATTATTAATTTCTTAATGTTTATAAATAACAGGATCTTGGAGATGATGATAGATTCATAGAGTTCTACAACCTCGTCTTTATGCAATACAACAAAAAAGATGATGGATCACTCGAGCCCTTAAAACAGAAGAACATCGATACCGGGATGGGTTTAGAGCGGATGGCTCGCATTCTTCAACAGGTTATTATTGCTGCCGAACATAAATAATATAAAAGTCATCAAGCTCCCACTATAACTAACAGTCTTTTCACATGTTAAACTCTCGTGTATTTTTCTTCGGCAGGTCCCGAACAATTACGAGACCGACTTAATTTTTCCAATCATAGAGAAGGCGTCGAATTTGGCAAACTTATCGTATAAATCCGCAGATGAGTCCACGAAAACGAACCTTAAAGTACCTTTTTTGATTCATACATTTCAACCTTTTTTTTTGGTTGTTGGAAAATTATTTCACCAAAAAATTCGAAAACCTGTTCAGATAATCGGCGACCACATGCGGGCCATAGTCTATCTAATATCAGACGGGGTTTTCCCATCCAATATCGGGAGAGGCTATGTGGTCCGGCGTCTCATCAGAAGGGCTGTCCGAACTGGAAGGCTACTCGGCATAAAAGGTGATCTCGAAGGCGGGGCATTTTTACCCATACTCGCAAATGAAGTTATTAAACTAAGCACCAATATAGACCATGACGTGAAATCGAAAACACCGCGCATCCTCGAGGAACTAAAACTCGAGGAGCTCCGTTTCGTGTCGACCCTCGAGAGGGGAGAGAAGCTTCTAGTACAAATACTAGTTGACGCTTTATCCGAATCTCGAACAAACAAGATCCCACCTAGCATTTCTGGCAAGGATGCGTTTGTTCTGTACGATACTTACGGATATCCAGTCGAAATTACTAAGGAAGCTGCTGAGGAGCGTGGTGTGAGTGTAGATATGGAGGGGTTCAACTCAGAAATGGAGAACCAGAGGCGTCAGTCTCAGGCTGCGCATAACACGGTCAGGCTTTCGGTCGAGAGTGGGGCCGAGATAATCGAGAATGTTCCGGACACTGAGTTTATCGGGTACGAGATGCTCTCGACTAAGGCAGTGGTCGAGGGTTTGTTGGTAAACGGTAAGCCGGTGGGACAAGTTTCTGACGGGAGTGAAGTTGAGGTGCTACTGGACAGGACACCATTCTATGCTGAGTCGGGTGGGCAAATTGGGGATTACGGGTTTCTTTATGTTGTTGGCTCTGGAGAATGTAAGGAGGCTGTTGTGGAGATTAAGGATGTCCAGAAATCACGGGGCAATATATTTGTTCACAAAGGGACCGTTAAAGAAGGTGTTATAGAAATAGGTAGACAAGTAGAAGCTGAGGTGGATGCGAACCTCCGGCAACGAGCAAAGGTACGGTACGCTAATCAATGAAAAAAATATCATGGGAGTGTGTGATTACAAAACTACCCCTGTGGTTCATCTTACTTTTCAAATCTGCAGTTATCTTTCAGACTTACTCATATGAAGAAAATTGTCGAGAGGGAATTCTTTGAATGATTCTTGAGTTTCTTATTTGTGAGAAGTTGAAACTTCAGGGTAGCTTTTGTTATTAGCTTTTGCAACTTTTTTAATGTGCACTGTTTGTGCATGCTTTAGAGAATTCATTACAAGTGCTATATTTTGCTTCATTTTGTTTTACCAGGTCCATCATACGGCTACACATCTGCTCCAAGCGGCGCTCAAGAAAGTGATAGGGCAGGAAACATCTCAAGCTGGGTCATTGGTGGCTTTTGACCGGCTCAGATTTGATTTCAACTTCAATAGACCTCTTCGTGAAGATGAGATGGTGGAAATCGAACGGCTGATTAACCACTGGATTGGGGATGCTGCAGTCCTTGAAACTAGAGTTATGCCGTTAACTGATGCAAAGAAGGCTGGGGCTATTGCAATGTTTGGTGAAAAATACGGAGAGCAGGTCTGTTTGTTGTTCTTCTTCTCTGCTTTTTTCATTTTTTCCATTTTTTTTGGTTCGCTAAATTCATTTAAGACTCACTCTGCGAACTGTGTCTATCTTTTGGTTTGATATGCAAAAAGGTACGGGTTGTAGAGGTTCCCGGTGTATCTATGGAACTGTGTGGTGGGACCCACGTCAGCAATACTTGCGAAATTCGAGGATTCAAAATAATTTCCGAACAGGGAATTGCATCTGGGATTAGACGCATTGAAGCTGTGGCCGGTGAAGCTTTTATCGAGTATGTCGTCACAAGAGATAACTACTTGAAGCAGCTGTGCTCGACTCTCAAAGTATGTGACCGTATTTATCTCATTTTCCAAAAGAAAAAAAAAAAAAAAAAAATTGAAGAAAGAAAGTCGAATTTCAGTTTTATCCTTAACTGATGATGTCCTTTCAAAAAGTTATGAAGTCTGCATTGCTTTGCAGCATAATAAAATCTATCCAATTATCTAATGATAATAAATTAACACTTCCTCTTTAAAAAAGTATGCCATTTTTTAATAACTAATTCTCGTTGTAGGTGAATGCTGAAGATGTTACAGCTAGAGTGAACAATCTTTTGAGAGATGCACGAGATGCGAGGAGTGAAGTTTCAGCTGCACGTGCGAAAGCAGCTACTTACAAAGCATCGACTGTTATTGGCAAGGCAATTACAGTAGGCTCTTCATCAAAGATAAGGTAATTGCCATAACTAAATGTATTTATTCTCTGTGGTTGTGAATAGAGTAAGTGAGTAGAAGTAAAGCTGGGAAAAAATTGATTGGTGTCAATAGGGTGTTAGTGGAGAGCATGGATGATGATATGGATGCAGATGCACTAAAAAGTGCTGCAGAGTATATGGTGGGCACATTACAAGATCCGGCTGCCGTGGTTTTGGGGTCGAGCCCGGATGAAAAAAGGGTGTGTCTTGTTGCAGCATTTTCTCCCGGAGTAGTGAAGCTCGGGATTCAGGCGGGAAAATTCATAGGGTCGATAGCCAAGTTGTGTGGCGGCAGAGGCGGCGGCCGCCAGAATTTTGCTCAGGCGGGCGGCAGTGAGCCCGACAAGTTGGCTGGTGCACTTGAACGGGCCCGTCATGACCTCGTCTCGCTTCTTTCAGACAAGACGGGCTGAAAAATTTACTCCGAGGTTTGTTTGAAACATATGCATACTTTGTTTCCTTATAACGTTATTTTTCATTTTCAAAAGATGATGATGTTGCTATAAATCATGGGGTGTAGGAGTTTGTAAATAGCATTCTTCGTACTGTGAAGTTTCTACAAATAGAAATAATTTTTTTTTTTTTGGTACAAAGAAGGAGGTCATAGGCCTTAAATAACGACTAGGCTAAAATACGCCGGGGGTAAGAGACCCCAATAAGATCATGCTGCAACCATGCTCCCAACCCCATGGGGGGGACGAAGTCCGATGTAACCCGACTGAGAAGTAGGCCGCTAAGCTTGCCATGTGGTCCGCCGCGAAGTTCGCTTCCCGATGAACGTGTTGAATCTTAATGTTCCATTCATGATCTAAAAGGTTTTGAATGGCCATAACCAGGGCAGTATGTGTCCCAAACCTATCGTCCGTGCCACTAACCAATTGCGTCACACACTGGTTGTCCACCTCCGCAATAACTCGCCGGTATCCCAAATCCCATGCCAATAGCAGCCCCTGCAAAAGTCCCCAAAGCTCGGTGCCTGTAATAGTATAGTAGCCAATATTCATAAGAAAACCGTCCACCCATTTTCCACACTCGTCTCTAATCAAACCTCCGGCACTACTCAATCTAGTAGAGTTATCAAAGGCCCCATCCGAATTAACCTTGACCCAACATGTGTCCGGCGGGGTCCAGTGGAAATAATTTTAATCAGACATGTTTCATCAGTGTTGCGCAGCAGCTCGTTTTATCGGGAAAAGTCGATTTTACAAAGTGAGGGTAGTCGGGTTTTTACATGTGATATGTCGTCATGTAGTTGTTTTTTACCGTTGGATCACATGTGCCAAGTGAGTGTGTGTTGATCCAACAACAGAAAACCTAAGCACGAAATTTTGGGTTTTATTGAGTTATTTTGTAAGTGTCTTCTGACTAGTGTTGTCAAATTAAACGAGTGTAGTTCGACTCGTTAAGGCTCGAGTTTGAGGCCTTAGTGAGCTGAGCTCGAGCTTATTTAAAGCTCGTTTGGTTAACAGCTTTGCTTAATAAAGATAAAGCTCATTAAGGCTCGAAAAAAGAGTTTTTATATAATATTTTATAGTTCGGCTCGTTAAAACTCGAGATCAACTTGTTGAAGCACGTGCAGGCCTTAACCAGCTGAGCTTGAGCTTGATTTTTGGCTTGTTACTGGCTCGAACTCGGCTCGGTTCGTTTAAATGCCTACTCGAGACCTTGATAGAAAGCGAAGGTCTATCTAACAAACAAGACAAAAAAGAGTATTATCTGAAAGGGGATGATACAAGTCATTGCAAGTGGAGTTAGTTAAATCAGCAATAACAAAGAGAAGCCATTTGTCACATCATTATTACATTTAAAAATAGCACCTAATGAATTATACTGATTTCCACTCAAAACCGGAGAATATTGCAAACGTGAAAGAATATAAAAAGTCGCACAAAGTGCGGGCACAATAACACGAAAACACCATAAATCATTTCCTAGAAGACTCGATTTTTTATGTGAGTCAGACAATTGATTCAACATACATTTTTATGAAAAAAAGAATGTTTAGTGATGTTATGTAATGTTATAATCCTTTTATAGCGAAACTGCTGATATCTAATGTAAAAATATATAACTATTTAAACGTTACGTTTGCTTAACATGACAAAAGATCATCACTGACATCTTTTTCAAAACTCGCTTTTTGATTATCTAAATTTCTAATGAATGGACTTCCAATTTTATTTGTTTTTTTGGAAATCGATTAGTCCACACAGCAAAACCCACATTTGTAATAAAAATATAAAAAAATCACACGCACTGACACACATGCACAGATAATAGAGATTATCCTCTGTTTTCTTTTTTTTCTCCACTTATTGAAATTAATAATGTGGAAGCCGCGTATGAGCAAGCGCCTGTCTCTTTCGCTCTTGACTCAGCAGATTTGAATGGGACACGTAATAAAATGAAAATATATAAAAATATTACAGCAATATTTTACCTGGTTTTTCATGTTCTGAACTGGCCTCCACCCATCAAAATCTCACTCAAATCAATTTTTTCTCCACTTTCGAGTTTCAACTCACACTATATATTCCTACACTAATTTCTTCTTGGATCATACAATTCACACATACATTAAAGAAAAACTAAAACTCAAAAAATGGCTGCATTTCGTTTTGTTGTTTGGTTAGTAAGTATTTGTCTACTTTTGGCTTCTTTTGCAACTGCCTGTGATCGCTGCCTGCACCAATCAAAAGCGGCCTACTTTTCCTCTCATCAACCTCTTAATTGTAAGTACTTACTTAAAGCTCACTTTTTTCAAAAAAATAAAAATAGAAATTTCTTTCTTATTAAATCTTTTAATACATTCTCTTCTTTTTTTTTTTAATTTTTGAAAAAAAAAAAATCAGCTGGAGCTTGTGGCTATGGTTCTCTGGCTACAGGATTCAACGGTGGCCGTATTGCGGCTGCCGCGCCATCAATTTACAAAAATGGAGCTGGCTGCGGTGCTTGTTTTCTGGTAACTATATGTGATGTTTGTGNTTCTTTCTCACTCATTTCTTAACTAGTGAATTGATGAATGAAATGTGAGAAAATGACCATTTTACAAAAAGTTACAAAAAAAGTCAGAGGACTAATAAAAACTCGTGAGTGATTATGATTTGTATAACTTGCAGATAAGATGCAAGCATGGAAAGATCTGCAAAGAAAAAGGGACTCCGATAATAGTGACAGATCGAAATACGGATAATAGAACAGACTTTGTGTTGAGCAATAGAGCTTTCTTGGCTATGGCCAACAAGGGTTATGGCAATGACCTTTTGAAACTTGGTCTTGCTGATGTTGAATACAAGAGGTTTGTTATAATAAGTTATACTGACTCCTATTCTTTTTAAATGTTATTTTGACTTTTAACTATTATCTAAATAAATGTCGTTTTGGATTTTTTGTAGTATATATTTTTCTATTATTACCCTCATTTAACTAATAAATATAATACGTCTTTTCATATTCACTCTTTATTTTTTCCCAAAACATTATTCTCTATCTTCATTAAAGAGAGTTATTATTGACAAAAAAAATATTTTTAATTACTGTGCAACTTATTAAAACGACACTTGTTATGAATAGAAGGAAGTATTAACTAGTTAATTACCCCATGTACATATTTACATAACGTGCTTAATATGAGTTTTACATAGACAACGTATTAATAATATCGATCAATCAACTTATCCTTACGAGAATCCTAATCGTTAGAGATAAGTATTATAAATGTTGCCCCACAAATTAATTAATATTGATGGCTCCATCAAATACTTATATAAAGAAAAAAGACCGGACATTAAAATAAATGCACTAGATGTTTAGTGTTTTGTTTTTTGGCTGTGAATCTATAGGTTTATTCGACGGTCATCTGTATTATTGGTGTATTTATGTATGGTTTTATAAAATTAAAACCTTAATTATAATATAATTGTTTTCAGAATACCATGTGACTACAAGAAACAGAACTTGTCCATTCGTGTGGAGGAATCAAGTCAAAAACTAGAGTATTTGGCTATTAAATTCTTACATCAAGGCGGCCAAACGGAGATCGTTACAGCTGATGTGGCCTCGGTACATTTTTATCGTTCAATCTAATTTTTTAATTGTCTGTTAAAGATTTGAGTTCGTTTTTGTACAATTATTCTATTCAAATATTTGATCAGCTTGTTATTATAACAGACGAGCTTTATTCAAACTCAAAATAAAACTTGCATTTTGTGTTTTTTTTAATTGTATTGTAGGTTGGATCATCAAGTTGGACCTACTTGACGAGACTTTACGGGGCTGTTTGGAACACGAGTCGTGTCCCCGCTGGGGCTTTGCAGATCCGATTTGTGGTGACAGCTGGGTACGATGGGAAATGGTATTGGGCCAAGCAGGCCCTCCCTAAGGACTGGAAAAATGGTGCCACTTATGATTTGGGCCTCCAAATAACAGATATTGCCCAAGAAGGATGTTCTCCCTGCGACAATTCAACCTGGAAACTGTCAACACATAAGCCTCTGATTTAATTGAATAGTATTTAACAATTATATATATGAAAAATAGAACTATATAATTAATATATATAGATGAAGAAAGAAAATAAGAAAAAAAATTTGCTCACTAGTACTTGTTATATATATCACCTACAACTAATCGTATTAATTTTGTTGCGTGTGAATGACTATTTTACTCTCCATGTTATTGTATTATTACGAGTTGCGTCATCATAAATAGGAGTTTTAATTATAATATAAGTTATATTAACTCATTAAGAGAATACAATCCATCTATTCTCTCTTTTCCTCTGCATGAGTTTAACATCAATATTATATCGACATTATTTCCACCAACTACGTGAGTTGGCAAATGATTTTAAACAATTATATATATATATATAGGGAGTGGTTCAAATAAAACTAGTCCTTATGTGAGAACCGGATTTGATGCTATTTTTTATTGTGTAATATTACATGGTGCTATCATTTTCACAAATGCTAATATAAATTGTGTTGCTATTTTTAAGAAAATATATCCATTTTAAAAATAGCACTAAAATACAATCAATCATAGCACTACGTACAACTATAAATAGCGGTTCTCACGGTTCTCACGCTAGGACTTGGTTCTCATTTGAACCAAATCCTATATATATGATTATGTTTTTTTTTTTTTAAATCATAAGGGTTATACATATAACAAAAATAATCTTAATTCATGACGCTCGATTTAAGTAGAGATTCATTTTAAGACCAATATTTATATGGTTTATTAAATTATATGAAGTTATGTTAATGTTTATTGTCATTACGAAATGTTTGAATTTTGCTATTGTGAAATTATCAGGTACGTGAACATGTGAAAATATATAACTTGACCCAATTGATATGAAAAGAAGTATATGTACCTACATGAACCCACCTAACCGAAATGTATAGGTGACTAGTCAACTATTGATCAAATACTATAAAGAAGTATCATGATGTGAAATGGTGGAGTGGTGCAGCCACTGAAAAATAGACAATATAATAAAAGATTTGAAAGCTAAATGGATCGGCTAGCGGGGCCCTGCGGCCGGTATTATAAATTTATGATAGTCGATAGATGGTGATATGGAACAACCATGTAATAAGGTCACTTCTAACAAATAGTACATGTAAAAAGGATATGAATGACTATATATATATGGGCCGATAACAAATAGTACATGTAAAAAGGATATGAATGACTATATATATATGGGCCGACTAGGGCAGTACAAATTATTGATAGATAATGAATGAAATGATATTATACCAGTATAGCTCTACCACCGACTATAGGCAGTGCTCTACCACCGACTATAGGCAGTACAAATTACTGATAAATAAATTACTGATAGATAATGAATGAAACTGTGCTACCGACTATAGGCAGTGCTCTACCACCGACTATAGGCAGTACAAATTACTGATAAATAAATTACTGATAGATAAGGAATGAAACTGTGCTCTACCACCGATGATAGATAATGAATGAAACTGTGCTCTACCAGTACAAATTACTGAAGTGCTTTACCACCGATGATAGATAATGAATGAAAACTGTGCTCTACCAGTACAAATTACTGAAGTGCTCTACCACCGACTATAGGCAGTACAAATTACTGATAGATAATGAAACTGACAGAAACTGGGGGAAAATTGGTGCTGGCCCACTACCATGAATGACACCATGAAAGAAGGAAAAGCCCATATGAAGCCCAAATGAGGTTCCATCCCAAAACCAATTGGTGGAAGGAGGAGTAGCCCATTAGTCTTATAAGGTGGGTCTATTTTTCATGTATGAACGATGTGGGACAACTCATAAGTGATATTCTAACACGCCCCCTCACTTGTGAGTCGTTCGAAAGCCCAAGCCCAACTGGGCTGGGTGCCCCAGGCCCTACTACAAACAGGCTCCCATAAACGGGTACTTGGGGGATAAACAATGGGTACGTCATCACACGGTCCAAGATAGAACCGGCTCTGATACCACTTGTGAGTCCTTCGAAAGCCCAAGCCCAACTGGGCTGGGTGCCCCAAGCCCTACTACAAACAGGCTCCCATATACGGGTACGTGGGGGATAAACAATGGGTACGTCATCACACGGTCCAAGATAGAACCGGCTCTGATACCATGACAGAAACTGGGAGAAAATTGGTGCTGGCCCACTACCATGAAGGACACCATGAAAGAAGGAAAAGCCCATATGAAGCCCAAATGGGGTTCCATCCCAAAACCAATTGGTGGAAGGAGGAGTAGCCCATTAGTCTTATAAGGTGGGTCTATTTTCCATGTATGAACGATGTGGGACAACTCACAAGTGATATTCTAACAGTAACGATATTGTACTTTGTATTTGGCCATTTGAGGAGTAGGCTAAAGTCCTGATCGTGAATGAAAATTATTTGGACAAACTTGCTCCTGAGAAGCAGTTAAGTATTTGACAATTTACTTGTGTTGTTATTATATTACAATAAAGTGCTCCAGAAGAAGCACATATTATAGTGATTGCAGCCATGAATAAAAGGCGAAATATTATAAATTGATATTTTTAATATTGAGAAACAACTACAAAAGATTCAGATGATTGAAACATGGATAAGGAGTAGTGAATCCTTCATGAATACAACATGCGAAAATATTACATATTTAAAATCCATAATTGAAGGGTGAGTCTCGATAGTATAAAGCTCCGTAACTCTGCCACATATGATTGACATTTGTGTTCATAATGAGAAATTTAAAGGATAAAAAAACTCTTTTTTCGCTTGACTTATTGTACTTCTGGAGAATCTTAAAATGTGATGCATTCTTAAAGTTGTATTGATAAGTTCAGCAGACATGTCTTTAGATTTGAATATTTCTCTCGCAGAAGGAGATACAAATTTTGATACACTCCTTGATCTAAAAATCCAAGTAAATCATTAAAAAAAGTGATTCAAATTCAATAGACTTATTGACTTGTTATGATGTTTCAATTCTGACCACGAAACAATGTTAAACATTGTCATAAGTTTTTCATAACTGACTAGAAGAACGATAAACGTATCACTATTGTTCGTCATATTCATCATATATTCATAAATAGAATGAGTTAGCATCGACCTTCTGAAATCATTGACCACCTTTGTTGAAGCTTTACGAAGAGAGAAATGCTACATTGTCAACATAGTGTATAACTAGGTTGACAACACAAGTAAAAAACATCTACAAAAATAAAAATAAAAAAATACACAAGTGTATATTTTCACTTGTGTTGTCAACCTAGTTGTACACTAGGCTGGCTATGTATCATTTTTCTTACGAAAATGTATAATACTTTTCACTTCTATCTCCTCAAATCATTAAGAGACTATAGAAAGTGAAGATTGTCAAAGAGTGTACTATAGAATGTGATGCACTGCTAGTTCATCCATACCACAAATTGATATTTCATTTAAATTCGAACACCTTATCTTTCGATTGAAATAGTAAAATCATTTATTGATTGGTAAAACTTTCTTTTTAAACAGTGAGTCATTCGTTATAATTAGAGTTGGAAATAAACCGAACGTTCGTGAACAAAAGCTCGTTCGAGATCGTTCGTGTTCGACAAAAGCTCGTTCGTTTGTTAATCGAGCCGAGTTCGAACAGAAAATTATGCTCGTTTAATAATCGAACGAACACGAGCTCGTTCATGAACATTCGATTATGTTCGCGAACATTAATTTAATATAATTTTATTTTATTTTTTATATATTTACATAATATTTTTAATAAAAAATCTAAAAATTTAACATAATTTTATTTATTGTTAATATATTTACATAATATTTTTAGTAAAAAATCTAAAATATAAAAATATTTTTATTTTTTTCTTTTATTTTCGAGTTCGAGCGAGTTCGAACAAACAAATTTCGAGTTAATCAAACATATTTAAAAAGTTTATGTATTAAATTATTCGAACACGAAAGAACTCGATCTCTGACGAATAATTAAACGAACGAACTCAGACACGATTTTTTGCTCGAAAAATAAACAAACGAACACGAACACTGTTCGAACGTAAACGAACACGAGCTCGAACAACCCAAGCTCGGTTCGGTTCGGTTAATTTACAGCACTAGTTATAATCATATATATATATCTCACAAATCAATAAATGGTTTTACTACATCTGACAAAAAATAAATATATCCCAACATCCACATATTTCTATGCTGTTTATTTCCACACCAAGTAGTAAAGAACACTAGTGTAACAAAAGAGAAAAAGAAAAGTTGAATCTACTCTTGTTAATAAACTCAAATACATTTGCCGTATAGTACAATTTTAAACTAGAGAAAGCAGCAACTGACTTCTTAATGAAAGTTTAATTCCAAGAAAGATTCATGATACAAAAGGTGGATTAATTTCTTTTCTTTTCACTGTACTTTTTTTACGATCCTCCACCTTTTTGCCGCTTGTCTTCCAGCCCAGCCGCCTCTTTGAGCATGTCGGCTGCATCCTGGTGCATGTCCAGCTTGGCGAGTGCAACCGATTGCATGTAGAAAGCTGTGGGCCAATCGGGATACACGATTTGCGCTTGCATGGCATCTCGAAGTGCCACGTCAGCTTGGTCGTTCATCAGATAGCACAAGCTACGGCGCGCGTATACAGTTGGGGACACCATTGCTCCCACATCGATAAACTGCACTTTTCGTGTTAAACAGTTAAAAGAAATCAATCAACCACGATAGAACAAGAATTGAGTTTTTTAACAGATAAAAAAACCGAACCTGAGAATAACAATCTACAGCCAACTTGAAGTCCTTATCACGAAACGCAAAATCCCCTTTCTTCCGAGTATCCAACAAATCTCTCATCTGCTGTGTCCATTCTTGGAATGACAACTGAAAGTTGGGAGGGGAGAGCTCAAATTTTTTTATTTTTATTTCAAAAAAAAAAAAAAAAAATGCATCCCTCAAGAATCATATTGTTATCCCACCTCATTGGTTCCTTCATCGTCTCGATAGTGAGTGGTGACTAGGATTTGGTGTATTGCGGTTAAATCCATTCGGGAACACGCCTCACCCATTGGTGATAGTGCTCTTTGTGGGCTTTTCGGAGATTCTTCATGCTTAGAAATTCCGAGCATCACGAGTGAGGGAACCTAAAAACCGATAATATATAAACCGAATTAATGTGCTAATATATGATAAACTGATAAAAAAGAGGATGTGTGACAAAGCTTACGTCTGATTTGAGCTGTAAAGGGGAAAGAGTTGTGACAAGATCTTTTATATTCGGCCTCTCCCTAGGTTCGTGTTGCAGGCATTTAGAGGCGAGACCCACAACTACTGTTGCCTCTTCAGTAGAAAATTTTCCCTCCAAATGAGAATCCATCAAAATTATCATGTTTTTACCGCGTATCATATCAAGAGCCTACACACAGATTTTTGTTTAAGTTAATTGGCATCACAAAAGCTCTACAGAAATAACCAAGCTAAAGCACGAAATGAAATTGAAGCAAATTCGAGAAACAAAATACTCACGTGGCTCGGAGGTATATGTTTACCGCTCAGCAGATCCAAGAGGACTGTACCGTAACTGTATACCACACTTTCTTGGGTAACTCTTCCTAGATGGAAACAATAAATATTGAAGTATATCATGTGTAAGTAGTTTAACTGTCCAGAAGATATCAGTCGAGCATTTAAAGAAAATTGTATGTTTTTTTAGCTGGTAGACTTAGATGATTTCAAGGCATACTGATGAGAAATGTTTACTAGAGTAAGTTAAATTGTAAAACTTTTAAGTTCTTCATCATTCTTTGGATTATCTAACCAAATTCTAAAATCATGGACCATAGAACACTCCCAGACTCAATGCACCACTTCACAACTGCTAATTGAGCGCACGCAGCGCAAAAAAAATTAAAAAAAAATGGAGATAAATATCATGTAAAACTTGTCAAGTACACACTCAATTGTGGGATTAGTAGTATCTCAAGTGCTTCAAATATACAATTTTGTTTACCCAAATTAAGAAAGTTATTTTCATTACAAATCCGGAAACAAAAGAGTGAACTTAAAAATATGAAGTAAGAAGTAGCTGTTCTGTAAATTCCAAGATAAGCAGCTGTCCAATAAATTCCATGATAATATATGCCCACAAGTTATGCACACACACACAGAGAGGGAGAGAGAAAGAGAAGTAGGATAGGATAAATCACCATTTTTCAAATATTCAGGGGGAGTGTAGGCAAGATTTGTGCTATAACTCCTTCCATCCCGGCTATTTTTCATGAGGCCGAAACATGAAATCCGAGGATCGCCTTCCTGAAAAAATCCAGCCAACTTTGTTTTTTTTTTTTTTTTTTTTTNAAGTTCTAAAGATAATTACATTGGCCACCAACAGGTCCTTCAAGTTTTTATGCAGGATTACGAAAATCACCTCGTCAAAGAGAATTCTGTAGGCATTGAGGTCGTGGTACAACGAATGGCCGGCACTAATACAATATTCTAAGGCCTCAGCTATACTAAGTGCCACTCTTAAGCGCATAGGCCACTCAATGGTCTGCTTTTCCCCTATCAAATCACACGTGTTATGCTTGATACGCATGTTTCATCAAATATCAACTCGGTAAGAAAACACACAAACCCCATGCCCTTATCTTGATCATCAGATTACTGCCTTCAAATCATAATAGATATGAATGCAAGTTATTTAAAGGCCATAAAAAATTGGGGTTACTTAACATAAAGACTATAGAATCACAGAAATCTACCCAATATGACCATGAAAATCGTAATTAGTAACCCAAGTATCCAACGAATGAGCAATACAATACGGCTACAAACTAACAGCTGCAAAGCTTCAATTTCTTTAAGGGTAACAATATCAAATATATACAAAAGAAAAGGAAAAAGAACAGAAGCTTACAGTGGAACAAATGCTTAGCAAGAGTATCATTGGGCATGAACTCTGCAACTAGCAACCGTTCATCACTCTCACAGCAATACCCTATCAAATTTGCAAGCCTTCTGTGCCTCAACTTACCAACCCCCCATGCCTCCTCCTACAACACATAAGAAATATATAAAAAATAAACAATAATTAACAAAAAATAGGAAGTCTCAGCCCATCACCACATTACAAAAGCATATAACAATGTCAACAAATACCGCAAACTGTTTCGGGTCGGGCCAGGCCAGCTTAGGGAATCTCTTGACGGCGATCCACCGGCGGTTTTGCAGGCGCCCTTTGTAGACAACGTTAGGGGCTTTTTCTCCACTTTCCGAGACTATGAAATCCCGGCTGAAGTTACTCGTAGCTGTTCTGAGGTCAGCGAGGGAAAACTCGCAAAACGTTGGAACCCCAGGTGGCGCTGCGACAGGGTCCGGTCCGCCGCCAGACGGTGGGGCGGTGGGCGGCGGCGGCGGCGGACCGGTAACAAGTGAAGCCGGGCCGAGGTTTTGGGCCTTCTCCTTCACCGGCTGCGTCTCGGTTGGTGGGAATTTCGAACAACAGCAGCCCATAACTCTGCTTCAGACACCTTCCACAATCTCTTCCTCTGTGGGTCTCTCTTTCGCCGGCCGAAGATAGATAACGGGGGCAAAAGAAAAGGGGGGAAAGGAAAAAAAAAAATATGATCTTTTTCTCCTTTATTGCTCGTGTTCTTGCAATCAAGCTCGATTCGTTGTTCTTTGATACATGCAGTGGCGATTTTATGACAGTTGTTGTTGATGGGCTACTTAATGAATCTGTACCTTAAATTTGGAACAGTTGCGAGGGGGCCGACACTGTGTTCTAGGTTCTTAGCTGGTGAGGACGAATGATTTGCAGTTTTCAAACAATGATTTTGGAAGTGCTTAATAATTTCTCTATCTGAGTTTATCTTTTTTTTTTCCTATTTTCCGTCTTTTTCTTGTGGAGAAAACAACTTGATCATGCTAATTTAGTTGTGAAATGGAGATGAAAAAAGTCACTAGGGAGATTTATTATCAATCTATCATTTTTGCCTTCGTGAGGACACGTGGCGTGATTTGAACGGATCGACGTCAAAATTGGTGGAAAAAAGGGAGAGAGAAAACATTTGAGCATGTTTGATTATGAAAAATTTTCAAAAAAATTTCACATTTTAACTCAACTATTTTTTTTAACTTAATTTTAACTCAACCACACTATCATCAATATTATTAATATAATTAAATAATATCAATCAATCATTCATACACATCACATCAAGCTTAATTCACTATTCATCCATTCACATTATTTTAACTAACCATCACTTCAATCATTTCTCTCCTACTTTTAAATCAAATCAATTTTAATTTTTTATTTTAAATATTATTTTAATATACCCACTAATAACTAATCATAACACTTTTTTAAAATTAACCAAACTAAACTTAAAAATTCAAACAAAACCAAAAATTTTCATAAACAAACATGCTCTTTGTCAGAAGCAATTTTCCGGTTTTCCCATATTAATGATTAGAGTTAAATAATATGAGTCATTGGGGAGCTTGACTCAACTTGTTAAGGTTCTAAATCGAGTTGATTCGTTTATTAAGCGAGGCGAGCTCGAATACTTTTAGTTGACGAGTCAAGTCAAATTGAGCTCATTTAGACTCGATAATAGGGCTTCACACATATTTTTTTTATTTTTTATTTTTTTAATTCGGTTTGAGTTCAATTCATTTATATTGATAAGCAAGTCGAGTTTGAGCTCATTTATTGATTATTTTAGTTAATGAGCCGATCTCGACTCAACCTGATAAAAACTTGGGTTGTAGCAGTAGATCGAGTATCAAAAGCTCGAATTTGACTCGACAATTTTACACTGTTTGATGTTGATAAAGACCCTGGTTGTACCTCCTTGTCAATTGGTTCATTAGCATATAAAAATAAATAAACAAATGAAGATTACCATTATTAAATGTAAGCTTACCTTCTTATTCAACTATTCCTTGTCTCTTTGTCAAAAATCAAATAATATTTTCAAATAATCGAATCGGTTAAATTGTGTTTGTCAATGCTTTCGGAACTTCAAATAATAAACTAGGGAAAATTGCGCATGTTATGGTGTGTTTGCCCCCCACTTTTTGCTCTATTGATCTACTTTGCAGTGGCATTAAATAGTCAACCACTGGTCTGTGACAACATGACTATTTGGAGTTCAAAATATTTTGAAAATGCAATTGCGATTTAGTTGATTTATATTTTATTGTCAACATATGCAGTGTTTAATTAGTTGATTGCGGACAAATATTCGAAAGAAAAGGTTTTTTTATGCATCCCCTTTGTGTGGCACTAATAATAATTATGATGCTTCAAAAGCTCCCCAAAATTAGTTTCAAGAATTGGTTTTCTTAAAACACAAATTCTTATGTGAGATTATTATTAAAAAAATGTATATTTACACGAAATGTCATACTTTTGAATAAAAATGATTAGTTAATAATATATCTAACTCTTAGATGTGACTAACAACAGTCTGTTTACTCGTAAAAATAATATCTTGTAAGAGAAAAATCCAATATCATCAACAAAAACTCAGAAAAAATAAAGATAAATTTAAACTACAAAATAAATGAATAGAAGAATATAGAATATGAAAAAGAGACACTGGCCTCAATCAGTAGCAGGCCAATATCCATCAAAGATCCAGCGCATCCATTCCTAACTTGCGCTATATTGCTAAAAAGCTAAAGCAAAAGAGGACACCAAAAAAATGGCCCACTTTGGCTTTGCTGATCAAGTGATCATCATCATCATTATCATCAATTCACATCCCTTTCAAGAAAATAAAATAGCATTAGCTTAAAAAAAAAAAAAGATTGGAGGGGTTGCAGTTACTGTCAATTTCCAATCATCCACCACCATAATTCCTTTTGACAAATCAGAGAAATAATAAAAACTCTACTCATGAATTCCTTCCTTTTATTCAAGCTACATTTTCAGTCCCAACAAAACATATACCATCAACAGGTAAAAGAATTCCTGTACAAGAAATATCGATACAACAACTAGTAAAGCCTACTAATATACATAATCACGAGTCACATTGCCAGACGGGCCTCCACCCGCTGAAGATGCACATCACGTTCGACAGGCGGTTTTTTTCATTTCATAATACATACCTTATGCATTTTCTTTTTCGAGATGCATCCCTGCCCGATTATTAGCAAATTTCTGCATTTTGCACTCTTTTCGCATCCCAACTCATCAAGAAATGAAGTCAGTTGTGTATGTCCAGCACAACCTCCTCGACTTCAATTGGCTGTTCGTGTGTATCCTTCTGGAAAAAGTAGTCATCAACAGTAAGAATATCCAATAAAAGGCTTCAGTTGAAAGAGAACCCTCGGCTTTTGAAAAAAAAAAAAAAAAAAATATTTGCCTCGACTGCTATGAATCTGCTTTTTGCTCTCTTCGGGCGAGATGATCTTCCTCAATACGTTGCAACAAATCCTCGTACACTTTAACTGAGCTGGCGCAGAACCTCTCCATAGCCTCGAGCACGTGCTGCAGGCTCGCCTGAAGGCTCCCTTCTTTGGAGGTCTCGTTCGGGTACACGACATGTCCAGTCAGCGTCATCCCGGCACCATCATCTCCCAAACTTAGAAGCACTCTTTTGTCGAGTGCGTGAATCTCCTTGTGAATCCTCTGCTCCTCCTTATCAAGATTCTTGATTTTCCGGTCGTCTTTATTGGCGAGCATGTTCTGCCGCATCTCGGCCTTGTCGCGGTCCCACAGCTGGAGCACGTTGGATGCCAGGTCACGCATGGAGTCGATCACTTCTTTTTCGGAGACTCGCTCGAGAGACTGCCACCACTGGTTGCAGATGACAAATATTGGGGGTGCCCCAACACGGCTGGGGGAGAAGGGGACTAATCCGTCGGGAGTTTCTTCGGGGACGTAGAGTAAGCATTTCATGAGCCAGCTGTGTAGGGCCCGAACATAGCCCTTTTGGGCCCCGACCCAGTATGAGAATCTCAGGGTCCAGTTGACAAGGTCGTGCTCCAGCTGTTGGGTGGCCTCGAACTGCGCGTCATTCGAGTGTTTTCGAAGAGCAATGGAGTCGAGTCTTTTGGCCTCGGCCATGGCTAGGCACTGGATGTGGTGGCACTCGAGCATTGACTTCCACATTCTAGTCAACCTAATTTATTCGGGCTAAGCATGGTTAGCAATTATTTTATTTATCGAAAGATGATTCTAGGATATATGCACTTTTAATGAAAAAGGGCCGAAGAACATTTTGACTTACCCTTGAATGAATTCGTTCAGCTGTGGCCACAATTCCTCGTCTCTCAAGGTATTTATCTTCACTGATATCTTATCAACTACCTGAATTGCGATTCTGATTTTTGTGGACAAGCTCTTGACTAAAGTCCTTGTTGCATCTACTTTCTGAGCCTCAGCACCCTTTTCATCCAAGCGCTTTAATTTTTTGGACTTGCGCTCGTGGAGGACTCGCATCTTTTCTTCAACCTGCAAAATAAATATACTTATTTATCACATTTTGCTCTCAACAACTATTTATATTTGAATATGCAAGCATGAGAGCATATTCATATTTTGAACCAGAATCTCAGCTCTTAAACTGCATTAGCATTCAACAGAAAGTGCACTTTGTTACAATTTAAAAATCAGTTTTTGCTTACAAAATCGAATCATAAAGGTGAAACATACTGCAGTAAACATAAAGAAACAGATTGGTAAGGCATAATAAATGACTCTGAACTGCTCCGAGAAAACTCTCTCACCATCTATTCCACAATATAAACAACAAATTTAATGTCGATGACATACTAGATAAGGAAAACCATCTATCACTGAATCTAGAATATATTCTTGGAAAAAGTGCCAACTGAGGGGCCCACATACCAAATAGCACAAGCATAATGGAGCAACTACAGTTGTCCAAAAGCAGATAGTTTTGTGGCAGGAAGAAGGAAGAAGAATAAAAGGCAAAGGGAGTTAATGAAGAAATTAACATTGTACCTTGACTTCTTCATACAGTTTCTTCTCCCAGAGGTAAAGTTTATGTAACGTAGAGGAAAGATTCTTGGACCTAAGCTCTAATTCTTGATTGATGTCTAACAAGTCCGGATTAGCACCGCCGGAACTTTTAGATGTCGAAGGTTGTGAGGACACCAAAGATAAATGCAGCATCTTGGATGAAACTGCTGTATAAAAATTAAATATCAAATACAATCCATCCAAGATCAAGCATATCCATCTAAACATTTAAAAAAAAAATCAAAACTTGATCAGAATGAACCCCTTATATCTAGTCGACCAGATTATAATAGTAAATTAAATAATCTTTTACTGGAAACAAATTAGAAAGCTATTATAATTGAAAATTAAATAAATCTTTTACTTAAAAGAAACGAAAAGGGCTCAATGCTTCCCCCGACTAACAAGCTATGACATCTTCATGCCATTTTGGGACTGATTAAACATAAAATATGAAATCTTCATGCCAATTGCGCAAAAAATCAAATCTTGACGCCAGTCACACGTAAGAGTTAAATATTGACAATCAAAAGATGAAATCTTTACCATGATGGCCGCCATGTTTTCGCTTATAAGGAAGCTTCCCGGCCTCAAGAAACTTAGCCAGCTCACTTCCGGACTCGGAAGCATGCTCAAACTGAAGTTGAATCTCCCTCACGACTTCCAAATCCCCCTTGAACCCACTAACCGGTGCTGTATTTCCCTGATCCTTCGTCTTCTCCGAATCAACAACCTTTTTATCCACCATATGAACTTCATATTCCACAGGGGGCTCACTCTCATTCCCCACATTCGGCCTCGCTCTATACTGTAACTCAGCCTCCTTCGCCCGAGCTTCTTCCTCGGATACCCCAGGCTTCGAGTGGCTGCTCCTCCCACTATCCACAAACTTTCGGTCCCCATAAATCTCCTTCACAACTTCATCTTCCTCATCCTCTAATTCCGGAATCCCTTCTTCCTCTCTCACCTCTCTTGAATCCCGGCTAGGGGTATAAGGGGGATAAAATTTCTCGAAGCTCTCGAACGGGTTGAGAAAATCCCAGGTAGCGGAGCTCGGGGGCGCGGGTGGAGGTGGCGGCGCTTTGGAAGTTGAAGCCCCCGATGGAGCAGATCCGTATGGCGGTGGTGCAGGCGGGGAAGAAGAGCCACCCCAGAATCCACCTCCGGCGCCGTAGGGAGGGTAACTCGGATAACTGCCGTAATTATTGTTGAAATTATACATGGGATAAGAAGGATTTGAGCTCTGATTATTATTATAAGTGTAGTACGAAGATGATGGAGCAGAGGATTCAGTCAAGTGCATAATCTCGGGGCTCATGGGCCGGTGCGTGTAGACCATCGACGGCGTCGTTTGGCTTCTCATGTAATTTATATTCATAAACCCGCCACCGCCGCCGGGACCGGGGAGATTCATGTTAAGATTCTCGTAACCGGGGAAATAACCGCCGTATGGGAGGTACGGCGGTGGCTGTTGCTGGACCGGCGGGCCGACCTCATCATGATGATGCAGGGACTCCGAACCGGATCCATCCTCATCGTCTGACTCGTCCGAGTGGAAGTGGAGATGCGAACCGGAGTCGGAGCTGGATTCAAGGTGGTGCTGGATCTTCTCCGGCGGGGAACCGGACGGCTCCGGAGGATGTGGGTCCCCCTTCCGCTTAGCCGGGAGATTGAGAACAGGGGAGGGCGGGCCGCTAGAAGAACCACCGAGATCTTGGCTGAAGAAGCGGTCGAGAGAGAGCCCGATGGACTTGAGGGAGTGAAAGTAGGCCACGTGGGCCTCGGCGAAGGCGAAACGCTGTCGTATGGCCTCGTCGAGAAAAGCGCAGCGTTCTCGGCACAGAGCCACCGCCGGCGAGTCGTCGAGCTTCGAAGTGGCGCAGCCCATCGGAAATCAATGGATTTGAGCTGGAAAATACATGAAATTTGGGAAGGGGATAAAAGAGAAAGGTGAAAGGAATGAAATTGATTAAAGGTATGGGTGTGATGAGGAAAGAGGGTTTAGGGTTGGGGAGGAAAAGGGCAGAGGAGGTGAACGGAATCTTTTTTTCTTGATTTGTTTGTTTATTTATTTATTTTCTGGGTTTTTTACAGCAAGGAGAGGGTCGTCGGGTAGTAGCGGAAAAGAATGAGAGAGAAAGAGTGGGGAAGAACGATGTTAAAAAAAATACTTTTAATATTATTTTGTTATGCTTAATTATGTAATATTGGATTTGCCCAAAACAAACAAAACTGAATATTGTGTGTAGAGCGATTAAACAAAATGAGTCGTTCATGAGTTCACTTCTGTTCCGCTTGACTAGTTAAGCCTCAAGCTCGGTCATACTTAAGTCTATAACAAGTCGAGTCGAGCTCGAGTTTAGGGTGGTCGATCTCGAGCTTGAGCCTTAACGAGCTAAGTCGAGCTCGACTCGTTAAATAAACGAGCCAAAAATCGAACTCAAGCTCAAACTCGAGTTTTTTTTATCACTATTAATTAGTCGAGTTCGACGCTTAACGAGCTGATCTCGAACTTTAACGAACTCTTTTCGAGTCATAACTAGCCTTATCGAGCCGATCCGAGCTCGCCTCGTTAACCAAACAAGCTATAAATGAGCTCGACCTTGACTCGTTAAGGGTTTGAGCTCGAGTCGGACTTGAGCTTTAACGAGCCAAGCAAGAGCCGGACTCGAGCCATAACGAGCCGAGTCAGACTTGTTTAATTTAACAGCACTAGTTATGCTCTATTGATAAACGAGTTAACCTCGAGCTTGTTTCAAGTTAGATTCATTATCGAACGAGACTCAACTCAACTCGTTAAAACTCGAAAAGAACAGTTTTTATATAATTTTTTATGATTCAGCTCGTTAATAATCGAGTCCGACTTGTTAAAGATCGAACTCAACTCGTTAATATTAATAAACGAGCTGAGATCGAGCTTGATTACTGACTCATGAAGTTAACGAATGGAGCTCGACTGAGCTCGTTTGCAACCCTAATATTTGTGTGTATACTTTTGGTTTTTGTGACTTTGTCGGAAAAATTCGATTATACTTACTCTCGTCGAGTTTTTTATAGTTGAAATATATGTGTGTATACTTTTGGTTTTTACTGACTTTGTTGCAAAAATTCGATTCTACTTATTCTCCAACAATTTTTTATTGTTGGATCAAGTCACGTATACATGGATATATATGTGTTTAGTCATTTGATCTAATGATTAAAAATTATGATGAAGGGAATTGAATTTAACAGTTTGTTGTTGGCCTATGGGTATTGGGGGTGTAGTGTGAAGGAGTGGTGTTTATTTAAGGTTAATTGCATCAAAATACTCAACTCTTAAGTGTAATGGTTTAGTGTATTAACTAATCCTAATGTATAATGTTGATACCAAATTTTGGCCTAACCTATTATAATAATACACGTAGATATGTATTATATCAATTATTTTATTTTTGGACCTTAAATAATACCGCTTGTGATAATATCGGGTCCATTAAACATATATATATATCCCCAATGATGGATATCAGGAGATAAGTCTGAGGGGACTATTATTATTTTCTCTCTTATCTGTTACAGAGGCACTGCCTCAATTTTTCTCCGCTTTCTTTCCTCTGTATTTTCTTGCTCTGTATTTTCTTCAACAACAATACAGAAGAAAACATACAGAAAATCACCAAAGACACAGACAAAAATCAAATACAAAAAATACACAATAAATTTCTCTGAACCCTCCATGTTGATCAAATTTCGAGCATCAACATATAAGTTGGTCAATTTTTCTATGGAGTCGTCTGATGGTTCGACTTATGGAGTCATCGGATGACTCGACTTATAGAGTTATCCACACTTATTCACCAATAGTATATTGACGCGTATCCTATAATAAATACACTTTAAACAGATGTCAATATATTAAATAGTGGATGACTCCATAAAAAAACCATATGATAGTTTCATAGAATTTTTGATAAGCTGGTTTGCTTCGAGGGAAAGTATTAAAAGTTATATAGAGTGTTTGTATTTGAATTGATGAGTTATTATGACCGCGAAGGGAGTTTGACCCATGTAGCCCTCACCTGTGACCTTTTTGTCTCACACGTTTTGATTTCCTACTTTAACCTTCCTTTATTTTTTTTTTTCTTTGAGAATTTTTCTTTTTATTTTAAAAGATAGTGCAAGTAGATATGTGCACGAGCCGAACCGGCCTAGTCAAGTCAGTAGTTTTATCTGAGCCGGTTCAAGTTTACGACTTTTCACAAATTGAACAGCCGGTTCGGCGATTTTTTATTATTTATTTGAATTTATTTTTATGTTATTGGTTCGACTTGAAACCGATGAGTCGGTTCAGGGCCCAAACACGGCCCCGAATTGGGTTTCGGTCATGTCTAAGTGCAAGTGGTACAAGAATTTTTCATTTTTGCACTTCCGGCCAACACTTGTTTTATAAAATTAATTTGAAATGTTCATTTAAAATCATTTTATTTTTTTTCTCTACCATAAATACAATGAAAAATTAAAAATAATCATAACAAATAAAAAATATTATCCGTCCACTCACACATTGTAGCAAATAATCTTATTAATTTATTATTTTTCTAACACAAACTTTCTTATACGTTTTAATTTATAGGTGACTGTATTGTCACTAGATATTTTGTCCGTTAGTGAGTATTTATGTATCGATTTAACAGTCAAAAACTCTCTTGACGGACGTTTCCGGTCAACGGTTAAAAAGATGAATAATAAAAGGATAGTGAGAAAAAGACAAAGAAATACGGTTCAATTACGATTTTATTGATCGATCGCGAGGTCGGCCTCTCGTACGAGGTCGGCCTCTCGTACGAGGTCGGCACTTGCAATATCCTTACAAATTCTTACAAAGTTATTACACGAGTTTTAGAGAGAGAAAGTAGAGAGAGTTCAGACAGTTGGGATTCAACAACCCAAAATAAATGAAGTGGGCTGCTATTTATAGTTGCCTTAAATGTGGCACTGTTCAGGTACTGTTCACCGGTCTTATCGTACAGTAGTTCGGCGGGACAGTCCGGTGCCTCCCTGACAGAATTTAATGCGATTTGAGGTTTTGCTTATCATTGTCTGGCGGGCATTTAATGCTACAGGGGATCATTTAATGCTGGCAGTCTTTATGTCTTGGCTAGGGGAGGTAGGTCAGCAGGCTAGGATGCCCCCTCCAATCACCAATGATTACTCTCCAAGTGGCATTATTATATTATTATCAAGATCGGCATTCCCATTGGAGGCCCGTTCTGAGACCCCAGGTCGGCACCTTTTCTTTGTTCGTTCCTCCAGTTCCGGGGAGTTTTCCTCCGGGTCGTCACTCGTCAGGCCGGCACTGGGACTTTACTGTCGCAGACGCCGGACTAACGGACGGACTCATGGGGACGTCAAGGTCAAAAAGTTTTGGAGTCCAACTCGGCACCTACGCACTGGACCGGGTCTCCGGTTCGGCTCTCGAACTCGGGTGTCAACAAACTCGATACAACAGCCACGAGATCGTATGTCTTACATTGTCATGGATAAAACACTCTCAATTATATACCCATTTTGTAATTTTGCTCCCTTCCTCTATTATTTCCACAACTATATATTTGAAAAAAAAAAAAAATAATAAAGAAGAAAATGAACTTCTTTATGTTCATGGTCTCTATCGTTATAAAAAGATGGAGAATTGAAACAACTATATATGGTTTTGGTCAAGGATAAAATCATGTAATAATTGAATACGCAATATTATCCAATAGTCCTTACCAAAGACCTCCAATCAATGCATGATAAGTGTATCTTGTCTGTTTTGTGTGAAAAATGGCCATCCACTACACACACGAAGACCCCACAAACACACACACTAATGGAAAATGGTGCTATAATCTGCTGAATATGGGCTCACCAGTACAATCAATTATTGTCTCTAAGATAAAAATTATTTCTGAATCCATTTTGGAAAGACTGATCCTTTTATGGTACTTAAGTGTCCAAATAAAAGATGTGAATAGATGACGGAGCAAGGGATAATTTGGATGAGTGAAGGTGTTAGTAGATCAAAAATTCTATATACGGATGGTTTTTTTATAGAGTCATCTACCACTTAATGTATTGACACCTGTTCAAAGTGTATTTGTTGCGGAACATGTGTCAATACACTATTTGTGAATAAGTATAAATGGCTCGATAAGCCGAGTCATTCGATGACTCCGTAGCAAAATTAATTTATAGATAAATAAGTGAAAATGAATAATAACTACAGAACAAGTTGTTCAGTTAGCTAGACTGATCTAACCATATTAGACCGACATTCTAATTTTTATCAATTTATATTTTTTATTAGATTTCGGTACATGTTAAAAACAAAATTTAGAAAAAGTACGATATTTTTTCTAATTTAAAAATATAACAGATTGATCTGTTATATTGATCTGTCTAATAATTAGACCTATCAAATTATGTGTATGCAAATACTAAATATGAGAACATGTTTAAAAAGTGTTAGTGATGCGTGCATATATAATTGATGAGAACAAAAATATAAAAAGAACACGAATATTGCATATTCTCTATGAACCTTTGATGAAATGAATATTTACATACTGAACAATAGAAAAGTGGTAAATAAAGTTTCTGGCCAGATGTAATTAATTGGAACCCACTAAATATTGTGTTCTGTTAATAATATNAAAAAAAAAAAAAAAGACGTATTGAAATGAAATAAATTATGCATGTGCTTCGATTTGGAATATTCAGATTCGAAGCCCATTTGATGCACGTGAGAATAGTAGGGTTAAATAAGGGTGTGGAAAGTATTTTCAGATCATGTGCTTATAAGTACATAATAATATGTTTATCAACTGTCACTTCTCATTCCCAAGCTAGTATACTACATATACGAGTATTATAATTAATTCTACATCAGTCGGCATAATTATTTGTTTAAAATTTTTAGACTAATGTTTTTTTTCCTGACTCCCACTTGATGTGTATCATTTAATTTATTGTCAAATTAAAAAATTTAATTGTTTACACAATCAGTCAAATATATAAGTTAACAATAAGGTTATTATTATTTATTTAGGTCTAACTGTTACACAATTATACAATTATATTCTTTAAATAAGTATGTATACTTTCTATACTTTTAAACAATTAAACAACATAAATAAAAAGACGTTTTTAAAAATAAACATCCGTTTTCAGTTAAATATGAAAAAACTAACTATGCATGGTCTTGTGATTCCAATTTTATATACTGTGGCAACATCACATAAATAACATTGTTTTTCACATGGGCCGGTGCTTTGGTTCACCAATACTTATATATACCACATATTTATTCAATTAGATTAATTAATCTTCCTGTCAGCTTGTTTAGTAATTAATGGCAAAGAGTTATTACAACAGTGATAAAGTTGTTAAAGCCTCATATGTTGTGAAAGTTTACATTTTACTACTCCCTCCATTTTGAAATATAAGGCGTATAAAGATTTCTTAATTTTTCTGAAATATAAGGCGCGCTCAAAAATCAAGACAAATTTTTGCATTTTTTCTAAATATACCCTAATTGTGTTGAAATTAAGGAAGTGTGGAGTGGTTGTGACTAGAGTAAATAAGGTTAATTTAGTCAATTTATTCATTAGTTAATGTCTCCTTAATATTTGTGCAATAACCTTAAATGCCTTATATTTCAAAATAGAGGGAGTAGTAATCAACCTGTGCATTTACACAGAGAAGAATACTTTAAAAAGTTAACAATATAAAAAAAATCAAAAATAAATTATAATTTAATTCATGAATAAAAATATAAATTAAGAAAATAATTTTCAAAATTGATTTTGATCAAGTAATTGTTATGGAAGATCCGTTACAATCATTTTCTTTATGCTAATACACCCGGTCATTTTCATGAGTTGGTGTAATTTAAAATTTGAGTACAATTTTGTAACTCCCTTAAAAATGAAATTGAATGTTGAAAATTTTGGAGGGAGATGATAATATAATTTAATGTTTTGTTACTCTTCTTTATATATATATAGATTTTGACATTAATTCAAATATTATTCGTAATAAAATTGACAGGATTTTATTGATAAACAATATTTACAGTCTGAACTTTTCCACTCAAAATTCAGTACATGTCCAAATAAATAATAGGGAGGTTATATAAATATAAAATGGTAATTACATAAACCAGAATGTTTGACAAGAAGATTCTTGATGTGATTTAATTTTATTTCTCCGTGAATAATGTTGGAGTTCTTCTGGAGCACTCCAGAATATGTTGTTACTCAGAGAATATTATAATTACAATAATAAACTTAAAGCACAAGTGCACAAATGCACTGTGGTCCTCGCAAGAATATATTACATCAAATTTTATTTTGGTCCACTTAATTCATCTTTTATCTAAAAATGGTATGTTAGATCAAGATTATGTCAGTTACGCCCTAATTTTGAAAACATATCTTACATATCCAATAGGTTACAACTTTGAAACTTAATTATTATAATGCATTTTGTTAGTATCTTGGTGAACCTTTTTACTATAGAAATAATTATACTAGTAAACATAAAAATTACCAACGAACAAGCATCACCATTCGTAGCTCACATGCAGCATTTATAATCTATTACATTTTGGGAACTAAATACAAAACAACAAGTACAGATCTGAATTTAATTATAACCATAACATCAAATGTCTATGATCAAAGATCAATGATCGAAATTCAATCCTTAAGAAGAAGACAAATGATTGAGATATATCAGACGATCTAAGTTGCCAATGGTCGGAAGAGTAGATATATAGTAAGTTTGGGCGTTTTGAAATGTTGAGAGGCCAACTTCATTCCAAACTGACAGACATATATAAGCTATATATGCTGATCCCAATACAAACAAATTCAGCATTAAATAAATGTGACTCCACCAAATTTATTCTCAAAACTCACCCCAACGGTTATNAATTGTTGTATACGAGAGTGAGTGTACTAGTCACTACTCGGGTTGTGGAATATAAGATTGATATAATAATTACTCCCTTCATTTTGAAATATAAGGTATTTAAGGTTATTGCACAAATATTAAGGAGACATTAATTAATGAATAAATTGATTAAATTAACCTTATTTACTCTAATCACAACCACTCCACACTTCCTTAATTTCAACACAATGAGAGTATATTTGGAAAAAAATGCAAAAATTTGTCTTGATTTTTTAACGCGCCTTATATTTCAAAAAAATTGAGTAATCTTTATACGCCTTATATTTCAAAATGGATGAAGTAATATTTAGAAACAAATAATTACTACAGGTTTTCAGCTATTTGTTTGATTTTTGTTTTCACTAATAAAAGAATAATAAATAGTTTGGTGGTTCTAACTTCTAAACTTGGCAACTTAAGGTACTGTACTTCCTTTCTTAAACTTTAATGTGCAGGATCAAAATCCTGCAAATAGAAAAGGTGTGTTGCGAAGTCACTTATGAGGTGTCTCTAATTTAAGTACATATATATCTTCACTTTATTTATTTAATTTTGTCTTTCTTTCTTATTTTCTTCATAAAGGTACAAACTCTGCTAATGAGATTTTGCAAAATTTTGAAAAAAAAAGGTACAAAGTCGAGGGGTCCTCTACTCTGTGCGGTTGACTGGGGGCATGTGATACAAAGTACCAAAATAATGAATATACATATAAAAAAGAAACAGGAGAATTATTATTTTAGATAGTAGTAAAAAGAATATTTGTGGGCAAATTATGGTTTGAAATTTGGGTTTAGTTCCTCTGCAATATTTCATATCATTGTCTCCTAGGAACAAATAGTCAATTTGGCTAATCAATATTTTATTTTATTTTTTTCTACACATTGTTTACAATTTAGGGTTTCAAGTTTTTAGCTGAGCCTTTTTCTTTTTGTATTCCTTGAGTCTTTCCTGCGGTTGTGTGTTAAAAGATGTGAGGAGCTATTGGTAATGTGTTTGACCATATGAGTAGAAAGCGTTGTAATTTAATTTATATAATAATTTCTAGAAACTCTTTTATTTCATGTAACAATAAAATTTTACAAGACTTCACAATTTTTTTTATTTTTTTTTATTTTTATGTAGAACAAGTGACATAACAATCTCTACATGAAAATTATGAAATTCAATCGTAAATATATTTCAATAGAATTTTTGTAGAAACTTCAATAAATATTTCAGAGCTATTTTTTTCATTCAAATATTTTTCAACATATTCCAACGAAAATTCCAACAAAATAATTATTTCGTTAGAATGAATTTTTCATTGAAATGTCGTTGGATTTTGATAATTCTAACAACAAATTGTATAAGGCTTAAAATATGACTCGAAACAAAAATTCGAACGAGAACTTCTGAGACAATAAATCGTTGGAATGATCGAATTCCAACAAAAGATTCTAATAAAAAGTCATTCCAACAAATATTTTTGTTGGAACTTTTCCAACAATGATTATACCATTAGAATATTCTTTTGAATTTTTATTGGAATATCATTGGAATTTGGTAAATTTTTCGGTAGTGTATATTTTTTCTCAATGTGACGCTATTAACTTTAAAGTCAACCATACAAGTTGACGAATATTGCTATGAATGTTAATGAAAAAGGCATTATGGTTCCACTTTAGAGCTTAGAAGAATTAACAAGAAAAATACAATTACAATACTAACTAGTTGGAGTCAAACAAAGGTATATTTAAAAATATATATAAATGTTAGGTGCCTTGTTTGGACAAATCTTCACCAAGTGAAAAAAGGTCAATTCAATGCTCATACTTTTGAGCTATCAGATCTTCTTTATATATTACATCTTTCCCCACCATCTCTCTCACTGTCTCACATATTTGTGACTTTTGGGAAAGTTAAAAGCCAAAAGCGTAGGCATATTTATTTTAATTGAGTTTTTAATGTTTTGTATTTTTGTTAGTAATAATATTCATCAAATCATACAGAAGAGAGAAAGAGAAAGTAGAGAAGCATCGGAGAAGAAGAGGAAAATTAGGTTTTCTGTATTGAACAAAAGTGAATAAGTCTGATACATCATTTCCCTTATATACATGGGACACATGTGTAAATATTACAAAATAGGTTGCCTACAATGAATAGGTAAAACATAAAGTCATAAGTGTTTGTACATTTGGCATAATTAGTTGTACATAATCTATTACCCCCCTCAAGATGAACATGAATATTTTTCAAGTTCATCTTGGAAGTGAGAGCTGAAAACAGAGGATAACATAGTGGTTTAGTGAAGATGTCTGCTATCTGCTGCTGTGAAGGAATGTGAGCAACTGAGATGATGCCTTTGGAAATCTTTTCCCTTATGAGATGACAATCCAGTTCAATGTGCTTTGTTCTTTCATGGAAGACAGGATTTGTGGCAATGGAAAGTGCAGCTTTACTATCTGAAAAAATGCATACTGGAGACTTATGAGTAATATGAAGTTCATCAAGTAAATATAGCAACCACTGTACCTCACAACTAGTATAAGCTAATGCTCTATACTCAGCTTCAGCTGAAGACTTGCTAATTGTTGGTTGCTTTTTAGATTTCCAAGATATTAAAGAGTTGCCCAAAAATATAGCATAACCAGAAATACTCCTTCTAGAATCTATGCAGCCAGCCCAATCAGAATCACTATATGCAGTAAGAGTTAAAGAAGAAGATCTAGGAAAGAATATACCTTGGCCCACAGTCTGTTTTAAATACCTGAGGATCCTGTGTGCTGCTGTCAAGTGCTGTTGAGTGGGATTGACCAGAAATTGACTGAGACTTTGGACACTATATGAAATATCAGGTCTAGTGATTGTGAGGTAGAGTAATCTACCAATTAATCTTCTGTAAACAGTGGCATCTACAGGTAAATCTTTAGTATTGTTACCAGTAAGTTTAATATTGGCATCCATGGGAGTGGATACTGGCTTACTGCCCAAATAACCAGAATCATGTAAAATGTCAAGGGCATATTTCCTTTGACAAATATTTATACCTGCAGCAGAATGAGCAACCTCTAGACCTAGAATATATTTCAGTTGTCCCAAGTCTTTAATTGTAAAACAATTATCTAAATGAGATTTGATAGCATGAATTTCAGAAATGTCATTTCCAGCAAGTATTATATCATCAACATATACTAATAATGCAAGAAATGAGGAAGATGATTTTTTGATGAAAAGAGAGCAATCAGAAACTGATTGAGAGAATCCATATGCAAGTAGACATTGAGTAAGCTTATGAAACCATTGTCTTGAGGCTTGTTTCAAGCCATAGAGACTTTTGGTTAGTTTACAAACTCTTTGATCATTTTTATCACAATAACCAGGTGGGGGTGTCATGTACACCTCCTCATCTAGGTCACCATGTAAGAATGCATTATTTACATCAAGTTGATGTAAGTGCCAATGATGAATGGATGCTAATGCAATGAGGAGTCTAACTGTTGTGATTTTGGCAACAGGACTAAAAGTATCAAAGTAATCTATGCCCTCCTCCTGGGTATACCCTTTGGCTACTAATCTGGCTTTATATCTCTCTATAGAGCCATCAGCCTTATATTTTATTTTAAAAACCCATTTGCAGCCTATGGGTTTTTTGNTCCCCCCAGTGTTCCTTAAGCTCCACCAAATTGGCCCACTGCTTCACTCTTATCCTGCTATCTGTGCTCATGTACACAAAAGTAGCCCACGTTATACTTTCCTCTTGTTGTAATCTGAATTGAACCTCAACACAAAATAGTGACTCTTTATTTGGAGTATCTCCACATTGGCAGCCCACACCAGCATAAGACCACCACTCAGTCCCACAGGATCTACCAGTACATGTCTGTCCTTAAACCCTAAGTTCTTGCACACAGTCCTAGCAAAGTGAGTTTGTTGTTTTGTTTCTGAAAGGAAAAGAAAATGTGGGTGATGGGTCCTTATGGACTCCTCGATCTGGGGAACTGTAGAGGGTCCACCCAAACCTCTACAGTTCCACACCAGTGCATTCATTGGTCACCTTGTGGCCACTCTAGGCTAGCCACCACCACCCTTTTTACCCCTGCCCTCCTCAACCTCGTCTGTGTTAAGCTCTTCAGCATTCATAATTCCAATTCTGTTTCTTATGCTAGTATTTGTTGTCATGCTTCTTCCTTGATTGCTAGGCGTCTTCTGCAGTCTCCCTTCACTAGGTACTCTTTTCCACCCTTGGGGTTTCCTGTCCCTGCGTTTTGGTAGTAATTCACTCTCAACTGGTACCTCTTTTTCCTGGGTATGAGTATTAGACACAATTTCAATAGCCATAGTTTCCACTCCTCTATCCTCAGGGTTATGTGACAATAAAGCTGGCCTTTCAATCTGTCCTTCACCATTCCCTGACAGAGGTTTCTCTAGGCTGACATTTTGTATAGTGTTTATCCCTGGAGCTCGAGAACTGCCTGCCCCTTCCTCTTGCACCTCCAAAGGTACTAACTGTTTCTCCCCTTTTACTTCTCCTGGTTGCATTTGTTCTTGTGATCCTGCCACTGAATCAAATGAGACATGTTGTGGGTTTACATTTGGCTCTCCTTGTGGCTCTGCACCTGTGTCCTGGCTTCTGGAAAAGGATTGCGGTGTTGGTGGACCTTTTATCCATCCTCCATACTGTCCTTCTTGGACGTTATTGCCTTCAATATCCACCATCCTGCTGCTGCAATTTCTGTCCAAATGTCCAATGAAACCGCAATAATAACACAGATTTACTAACTTTTCATACTTAAAGTGGATCAACACTTTCTGGTCTCCCAATCTAATGTGAGTGCATCTAGGCAAAGATTCTTTGAGATTTACAATAGCCAGTAATCTCAAGAATCGGCCGGCTTGATTTCCCATTGTGCTAACTGTTACATTTTTAACTCTTTTGAAAACACCCCCAATCTTTAAACCTACTTCCACTCTCATCCAATTTAGAGGGATATTATGCACCTGCACCCACAAGTTTAACACATCGAAACAGGGATGGTGTTTATTTAAACCCTCGCGCCATGTTGTCAGTATGAGATATTGATTTTCGAACATCCAGTTGTTGCCTGCCGCTACCTTCTGTAAATCTTCTTTCTTGGTAAACAGGAATTGAAAGAAATTTGCCTCCAATTCCCGAACCTCCAAAGTATTCTGAAGTCTCCATATTGCTGTCATTGCCCGTTTAATTCCTAGCAGACTCGCTGGCCGATCCCCTATGATTTTGCTAAATAAACTTCGATTACAATCTTCTGCACTAGCTTTTAAATCAACAACTTCGATACTAATTTCCCCCGCCTCTTTCTCCGACAAGGAGAAATTACTCAGTTTTTTTTTGCGTTAGTTTATCTTCACCCGATCCAGAATTTGACGTATTCATAATGTTCTGTTGACAGGCCGTCAAACTCTAAAACCCCAAATAATTCCCCACAGTGTTTACGAGTCCCACGCTCTTAGGAAAAAGAAAAAACTCGATCCGCAATACTCTTAATTAGAATTTTCAAAAGTGTAAAAGGAATTTTACTGAAGGCAATTGTTTAATTGATTAATCCTCACCCGAGGGAAAACATTCTTCACCAAGGGAATTTTCGCTCTCGTGGAAGAGAATATCTCTTTTATCTTTATCTCGTATGAACAAATTATGGTTCACAATTAAATGCCGATCAATTGTGACCTAAGCGATAAAGGTGATTTACTAAGTAAAATTCATGATTGCCTATGATTTTGATGTGGAATTGATTTTCTTTTTTGCTTTTTTGTTCTTTTGTTCATTTTTTTGGGGGGGTTTTTTGAGTTTATGTGTACTGGAGTATTTTGGATGAATAATTCACAAGTTATCTTCCTTTGCAATTCGTATTTCATTAACTTGTTGCTGTAGTTCATATATGATTACCACACATATAATTAAAATGGAGTATTTTTTTTCTCTTATTTAAATTTGTGGATCAATTATCTGAAAAATTACATTCATGGTTTAAATTAAAATAAAAAAAATAAAAAAAAAATAAAAAAAAAAACATTTGAGAAAGAAACTCACACTTTGATTGGGACTTAATATTTATAGTCAACACCTAATTAATAAATTATTTATTTTAAATATGCAATCACTTAATAGACTATTCTCAAAATTTCTGAATAAAATGCAGAGAATAATTATCATATCTCTTGTAATTGCATGGATCCCATAATATTTACATATACAATTAATTTATCAAAACACTTTCCTCACAAAAACCAATAGTTACAAAATAATTTTTTTTTTAATAAAATATACACAATTGACCACTTAGTCTTCTAAAATTACATGTATTCCATCTATAAGAATTTACGTTATATAAACGTACTTTTCAAATTTTACATAGCAGATCTAAAGAATTGGTCTATCTTAATTTTTTCTCTAAAAGTTCAAACATTATTACAAATTATGTAATTTTTGAAGATAAGAACACACTAATTCACCAAATCTCTAAAAAATTAAGCGCATTTCCCAATTTACTTATTAGAAGTTAATTATCAGAACTTTTTCTTCCAATATTTATTTTTTAATGTTTTTACCTTGTTTTCTTTACTGACAATCAAATGATTTGATTTAATTAATTTTGAAACAAAATATTTGTTGATTGAAATATTAAGTAATTATTGGATATTTACTTTACGCTGCTTAAATTATAGTATTAATATATCCTTGCAAAAAAATAAAAATAGCATATTGAACGAGTTTTTGTCTAAATATATATATATATATATTAAATTTTGATAATAGTGAGAATAAGGAGTGCGGGGCGCACCATAAGAGGGGATGTCTAGATGAAGTCCACTAAAATTAATTTGTGGAAGGAAAAGTAGTCCACTAGACTTATAAGTTATGTTTATTTTTTCTATATTAATTATGTGAGACAATTTACAAGTGATATTCTAACAAAATATGTTTCCACAAGTCAGTATATTTTTATATATATATTTATGTTTTTCACTTTTTCTTTCTTTAGTAACATGAGTGCCAAATTTTAATAAATATCGATGGAGAGCAATACATGTGGTGCAATAAATATTTTTTGGCTTGCCTAATTTCACAAGTTGTTGATAGCACAGCTTCGTACCAATATTATTGCATGTGAAATATTAACTATAATAATAAATAGTGCTTGGACATAGATAGCTAATACTAATAGCTATTGTACCATAATTTTGAAATATTGTACTGTTTTTTACATATATATGCATAATGGATTGCGAAACTCAATCTCAATTATTTTTTAACCCAATAGCCAACGCTCTTGAATGCAGAAAATTCGATTCTACTGGTGATAATATAATCATCGAATAATATTTTACTGTTGGATAAATAGTGAGTCCGGGTAGAATTAGGCTCATATATCTCAAATCCCGACGCTCTTCAAATAAAGAAGTTATAGTAATATAAGGATTTAATTAATGTGTTTTTAATTAGTACTAATACTAGTAACTTTCTTTTCCTCTACCTTGAAAATTTGAGCCGACGAAAATTGAGTTTCCAATTTTCGCGGTGTATTAATTTGTTGGATCATAGATTTCGTGTTTTTAATACTTTATTTACATGTCGTCATAAATATAAACAATGAATATTTGATAACGTAGTGCATGGATAGATTTCACCTCATGATAACTACCGTAATTAATAATTATCCAACTTTTTACCATTTAACCAACGTTGTTTTGATTTATCAGTAAAAAATTCAATAAATACCTGATGCCAATTGCACTTGCTGGAGATGCCATGCCTTAATTCATGATATATCCTTATAATTATGATTATTATTATTCCAAAAAGAATGATAAAAATGAAAACATAATAATAATTTAATCATTTAAATATTAAATTAATGTGTGGTGTCTGCTGACAAGGATATGACGGGTGATAGAAAAGAACAGGCCTTTTAAAGTAAATTTGTCTATTGTTCATGACGTAAGTTACCAACAAAATTCCATATCTCCATGCAAGTATGCAACTCATCTGGACTGGATCATACTAATTTTGTTAATTCACTGAGAAGAAAGAAAGGAAAAAGAGAATATGATCCAATCATAAATTAAAGTGCTTTATTGTGTTGTATATCTTAAGCAAAACAAGAACTTGAGTTTAGACCAAAAATTTTACCCAATAATGTATGGGCTTTTAGGTTCAGCACTTGAAAAGCTATCATTTGACTAATTTCAAGTCTTCAGTTCCATTCTGTACACCACTCAAAACCTTTAGAAA
>BKCP01006294.1:2335741-2384976 GCA_008636005.1 Striga asiatica
ACAATGGGGGCAGATCGCATATCGTCCATTTAATTTGCAGGGCTCCACTCCTTAATTATTTCAACCAACAAAATTTTGATTACCTACCAAATACTTTTATCATAAATGTGTGGATGCACATTTTTTTCATTTTTAAATAAATAGCTTATAAAAGCCTAAGCATGGCCGCATAACTGTTATTCTGCAACTTAATTTTATCACAAAATCATTCAGGATTTGAGTCGTTGAATTAGGTAGTCCCCTAAGAGACAATAATTTACGTGGAATATTTTTCTAACGTGAGTTTGACATTAGAGTTGTTAAATCCCACCTTAAAAAGGGATGAACTTTCTGGTACAAAAAGAATATTTTGGTTGAGTATATTATTTCCCTGTTGCAGGGTTTACTTCATTTTATAGAACCACTGACCAGACAAATATGAATAAACTGAAAATGGGATAAAATATTAAACAAATATAAGGAAAAATACCATTTTGTATTTCATTTCGTTTCAGTTCACATGCCCAACTGGGCAGGTCGAACAGACCCGGGTTTTTGTTGGGCCTATAAATTGAGCCCAAGCCCGCTCTTTCACGGAAATTCTGCACTCATATACAACTTATACATAAGCATATGTATCAAACAGAAAGAGAATTTACTGTGTCGTCAAAAGTAAATGTCAGTTTGTTTGGACTGTGCTTTGATGTCTTTCAACTTCTTCAAAATGTTTGTGAAATAATCCTGCAGATATTTCTCTAGGGAACTAATATCCTTTGCTTCCACTCCGAGCAGATTGTATGTCTCAGCCATTGGGGCCGAGAAAACAACATCACTTGTAAGAACCTATAGAAAAGCAACCAAAGGTAAATCATGAATTAACGCAAGAATGTAACTGCATCGACTGGCAGTAAAATCATGATGATATTGTACATATCACGAGTATCGCTAATAAAGAATGAAAAAAAAAAAAAGGTTGTACCTCTGAGAATGCCAATCGATCAGCAACATCGTTGGTCCACTCGAATAGACGAGTCAGCTGCCGAGTAAATCTCAGAACAGAGACAGGGACAGTGGTGACATTTGCATCTTGACCAGCAAGCCTCTCACACAAGGTTATCACCTATAAACCAAGACACAACTGATTTCAAACTAAACTCCAAATTAGAGTTGAGGTAGGATCTTAGCCTTTGGACTGATGGAAAATTTTTTTACTCATCTAAGTAAATTTTACATCTTGAGCAATGTCATCTCACTAGAAGAATATTTATATGTTGCTACGAAATTTACCTACTAAAAAACTTTTACCTAATCTTAAGTTAGTTTACTACCTAAAAGAAGTATATACTGATTCAGAGTAGCTATGCATTAGCTAGAAAAAGGCTTCTTCGCAAACTTTGCTCTATGAATCATTCCATTTCAATTTTACGGGCAGTGGTCAATGTCAGCTTCCCTTAATGTCCATCAAACCGAAATGATACCCTGTAATCCTCCGTAATCGTGCATGGTCACGAGTTTTATGGGCAGAAAAAGAGCATAATTATGTGTATATAGAGTACAAGAGATTGCAAAATAATTTTAAAAACAAAGTGGCATGTTCTTTTACACATTCAGCACACTTTCCCTTACCTCTTGGGTAGTCCAGGCACGAGGACCCGCAAATGTCAGAAGTTTTCCAGTGATATTCTCATTGCGCAGAGCTATAAATGTTAATCGGGCAATATCCTGGAAAACATGTACATAAGCATCGGTAGAATGTCAAGCACAGATTTTTCATTTTTTTTTTTCTTTCTTCCCCAATCTGGTATCAAGAGCATATAAATCCACATCGTTTTACCTGGGTGTCCATGTATGCTATTCTTGTAGGAGCATCAGTTCCCCAAACAGATTTCTCTTCGAGAATGGGTACTGCATACTGCCCAATCAGGCCCTGAAGGTAATAAACCACAGCCCAAATATGTGAGTGACAAATGAAAAAAAAAAATAAATGAGTTGACTCAGGTAGCTCATACACATTGCAGATATCGTTTTTTTTTTTTTAGTTTTACTCGAGCTGCAATACTAAATAACTCAGAAACTACACAAACCTATCCAGAAGAAGCTAATAAATGAACAATTTGACAAAATCAAGCATTGAGCATCCTATTAACCTGCATGAAGCCGCAAAGTCGGATAGTTATGTGGTTGAGGCCTGAATCACGAATAAACTTCTCGGTGCAGTACTTAATCTCCATAAGCGGAACCTCAGGATGCTTGTCACAATTGTGGATGGAGAAGAAGACAAACTTTTGGATCCCCATAGCCTTTGCACATTGTATAAGAGCAACTTTTCCTTCCCAATCTACCTAAAAATGAAAATTGTGTACAGAGAAGGACAATTTTTACATCCATTCTATTCTGCCAATCATCAAACACAAAAAGGCCACACAGTTGGCAAGTTTTTGCTCACAGTTTTTATGGGCTCCTCCGGACGTCCCGTGGCACAGTCAATCACCGTGTGTATGCCGACTAATGTTGCTGGTATACTCTCAGGTTTGCTCAAGTCTGCCTGCTCAAAGTACTCACACTTAATATGTTTCTACCCATAAATTCCTTTCATTTTTTTTTTTTTCATATTTTTTACAACTTTCAGTAAGGTCCCAGATAACAAGATTTAAGCTTTTTAGCCTATCCTGACGCAAATCACAATTTCTTGAGCAATGGCACGATAAATTGCTCAAATAATGGAGATTGCGGGTAAATTTACATTGACAACTGTAGCGCCCCAATCGCGGAGAAAATCAGCAGGGGCAGGTCGAGGCCTGACGAGACACCTGACGTCATACCCCTCGTCTAGGGCTCTGCGCACAATCTGCCGGCCCAATGTGCCGGTGGCACCCACCACCAGTATGCTCGTCGGCCTCACCGGCGTCCCCGGAGCAAGATTCACCGCGGCCGGCGCTGCTTGGGCATTGCAAGTTATCACCGCCGATTTACTCCTGCCTGACCACAGCTTACCATCGATAACGAACGGTATTTACATATAGAATTTGGAGAATTGAGAATGGAATTTGAGGATTATACCTTTAGGGGTGAAATTGGGGGAGATGGAGAGAGAGTGAGAGGGGATTGATTCGACTGAAAAATTGTTGCAGCGCCATGAAAGGGAAGCGTGGGAGTGTAGCTGGTGGAGTTTGAGAGGGGTGGATATGAGCGTGGACGCCATTGATGCCTGTCCTGTGTTGTATGTTGTTTGTGTAGTGTAAACTAGTAAGAGCAGAGAAAGGGATAAGAGATGAGAAAGATGCCACGTCACCAAATTCAGATTACGGCTCATTCGGCTGAGCTGGGCCGTCGGCCTAAGTTTGCAAAGTCAATCGCTTTGTACTACAGTCTACACGTTCATTCGCTTACGTATAAAATATTCGGAACTTTCGATAACTGACATTCGATTGCATGTATTAATGAAAAATTACTTCAATCACCATATCTTAATTCAATCTCTTACGTCATTTTGCAGTGTATATTGATACAAGGATAAAGAACTCAGCCATTATACCAAAATTCTTTATCAGTGACCAACTGCAATAACCGAAATTTTCATCTAAAAGTAAATTTCATCCACAATCACGGAAATTTTCATCGAAAGGTCAATTCACCAAATTTTTACCAATAGGATCGCTCCTTTTAAAGGTAAATTTCACTAGCTGCAAACTTCACCCACAATCACGGAAATTTTCATCTAAAGGTCAATTCACCAAATTTTTATCAATAGGATCGCTCCTTTTAAAGGTAAATTTCACTAGCTGCAGCTAATTTTTTATCGTTAGATTCACATAAATAGAATCCAATCACCAAATTTTTCATCAAGAAGATCGAATGCTCCTTTTAAAGGTAAATTTCACCTTAATGATAACTGCAGTCAATTTTTTACCGTTAAAGCAATACATACCCTGAGGGGCGAAACCAGAAAATGATTTGAGAGGGGGCAAAAACAGGACATAATGAGTTCATAACCGATGCCGAACCGATAACATTTCGATAACCATTTTCAGTTACCCTTACACATAAGTCGGTTCAGTTTGATTTATTTTCTCATCAGCTCGGTTCGGTTTTCGATTTTTGGTCAAAAAATACCATTCCTGACCTAGGCAGTAAAAGAGAGTTGAAGTCTTTCATATGGGCTAATTAAAATTGTAAAATGATAATAATTAATATACAAAATTAATACTATAATAAAAGAAGTGTTAAATTGTTAATTGACAATTGTGGACAAGTTGGCCTGGTGAGTGACGTTTAAAAAAAAAATCTGGAGATGGAAAAATAAATTTAAAAGAGGGGCAAATTAAATTTTTAATATTTATAGTAAAAAATATTAAAATTTGAGGGGGGACAATTGCCCCCCTATTAGTATATGTAGCTTCGCCACTGCCCGTAAATAGTTAATCCAATCACCTAAGTTTACGTTTAAAGACAAATTTAACCGCAATCAATTTTTTACTGTTACATCAATACATACCTGCGTAAGTAGTTAATACAATCACCAAAATTTACATCAATAGGATCGAATGCTCCTTGTAAAGGTAAATTTTACTTGTAACTGCAACCAATATTTTACCATTAAATCAATACACACTCGCATAAATAGTCAATTCAACAACAAAAACATGATGGCTGCATTACAATCACTAGTAAGATCGTCCGCTCATAATTTAGATTATAGCTTTGTCCGCAAAGAAATGTCAACCCATTCAACTAGTTTTCTCCATCATTTCTTTGTTAAGGTTCCCGAATGAAAATACATTTTTCACTAAGAACAAAGCATTCCTTGTACTTCATTTCTTATATATACAAAAGTATAAACATATTTCAAAGCCTCTCACCTATTATGCAACAAAGATATATATTCATTCATTCGTTCATTCATTCCCTGCAAAATGCAGTTTTGATTCGATTCAACTCATGCATCAATCATATCCTCTCAAGATGTGTTAATCGAGATCAGCACGCGTTTACTAATGATCTTACTGTTTACACATTCAAGGAAATTACGTAAACACAAAAAATGGTGACCTTGCTTTTCTAACCATGGCTCGTCAGGCAAAACAACGGGACAAAAACTTGTCGACACGATTAGACAAAAGAACACTCAGGTGGCAGAGCAAGTGTATCTCTAATTTGACATAGTAGTGGCTAAAATTGCAAAAGATTTAAATGAGGGCCTGGACACCTTGCTGCTGAATTTCTCGAAGCTTCCATATGGAGTAAGGGGCCCCTTCCCCAACTTCTTCTGGATCCAACTGCTGCATAGCCCAAGCATAAAACACGGTATGGATCGTGTCCTGCCCAATTCAAGTTCAAATATCTCGAGGTGAGGATATTATATACAAGTGAGGTAGAGTAGGAAAAAGAAGCTGACCAAATAATTACAGTGAAAACTGTTTATTTAGATGCAAAAAAAAAAAAAGAAAGATACTTGTATTTTTGTTTTGTTTTCCCTTCACATTTTTGATTGGCGTAAAAATAGATAGAACTCAACAGAAAGCTCTGAATTTTAATATTTACCTGACCACCTTCTGTCACTGAGCCAAGTTTATCACGAACACAATAAACTTGTTGCGTTTGGAACTGTTCAGAAATACACCCCCTCGAAAAAAAGGAGAGTGAAAATGCATCAGTTTGTGTGAATGGACATATTGAAAACCAAAAGAAAGGAAGAAAAAAGAGAAATAAAAAGGGTTCTTACAGCCACAATAATTATGGGAGTCTCCCCCATCATTTTGGTCTCTCGAACTTCAACTTCTGATATATGTAATATCTGCACAGAGGACAACAATTTTGGTATAAAATACATAAACTTCAATCGAACAAATGAAATTTTACTCATGTTTTCAAGTAAACCATATAAAAATAATATGAAAATAAATTACCAAGAAAATTTTAAACCACAACAAAATTTGAATAGTAATGTAGTAGAGCATCCTCACTTTATGATCAAAAAATATTCCCTGGCTTTTATAGGCTTTGTGCTCCGCTTTACACCGCTCAATTACATGAGAACTACAATACTTCTTCAGTACTTCAGTATCCCCCTGTACACAAAATGAAACATAAATCCATCACCAGGGAGAATATAAAGTATTTGATGACAGGACAGCATCATACTATTCAAGAAATAAATGCCTCAATGTTATTCATGACTGAATTCAATATCTATATATATTGAAAAAGAGAGGTCAATAAATCATTTGTGGAAACTTCATGAAAAAAATAAGTCAAACCTTTTGACTTACTATTAGTAGTAAGTTCGAAAAATAACATTAGGAAGTTTAATAATGCACTTTAATCAATAAGTTCGGATTTTCTTTCCATAGGAATCGCATTAATTTTTGTAACAAAATTGTACAGTTTTATGCCATAAAACGTGCTAATAGGAAACAAAATCAACAACAATTCAAAAAAAAAAAGTGTAAATCTAAAGAAAATCCGGACTTTCACTAATGATTCGTGATTTGGCCCCATTTTATTGTTAACAGAGTTGTAGATTTATATGGCAAAAAAAATGTGCTAATCTTCTCAAGGAAACAAAATCAACATCATTTTGTGAGAAAAAAAAAAGAAAGAAAAAATGTGTAAATCTTAATAAAATACTATTTTCACTGATGTTTTATGATTTGGCCGAATATTTGTTTAAACAAAACAAATTTCAATTGATTTATAAATATGAATCCATATTAATACTATATTTTTTTTTTTGGTAACAATATCCAAAAAAATAAACATTTGAAAATTTAGGGCATGCTTGTTTATAAAATAATTCATTTCCCACTCAAAATCTAACTCAACTTTAACTCAACCCCACTATCATTTATATTATTTATATAATTAAATATTATAAACCAATCATTCTTACATATCACATCAACTTTAATTCACTATTCATCCACTCACATAATTTTAACTACCTATCATTTCCAATCATTTCCAATCATTTATATCCTACTTTTACATCAAATCATTAATAATCATTTCCAATCATTTATATCCCACTAACAATTAACCATACTACCTTTTTCAAAATTAACTCTAGTTAACTAAAATAACTCATTTTGAATGAAATATTTCATAAACAAGCACGCCCTTAATAATGCAATTTAATTAATAAGTCCAGATTTTAATTACGAATTAATTCAATTGTGTATTCTAATCTATACTTATATAAAAAGATTTACTTTTTTTTAAAAAAGGAAAGTCAAATTCTTAGTCAAACTATGTTAATTACTTTCTATTACTAGTAAATTATTTCTTTGTTTTCGCAAATCACGCGTGCAACATTAAATGCCTGTATAGTATTACCAGCAAATTAACATTTAGGATTCTAACATATTTTAACTATCGCCTAAAAATTTTCAGTCGATAAGTCCAATCCGATAAGTTTTTCTAATTCACACGTTTGGTTTAAAAATATCAATTTCAATACACATATGAATTCAAAACAATTACACGCACAAATTTAAAAAAAAAAATCGCCGAGTAATTTGTATCCTATTTTGATGGATAACTAGTGCGTGGCCCGTGCGATGCACGGGAAAACAATATTTTGATTGTATTATAAATTAAATAAATAAATAACATTAATCATCATTTACTCATTATTTTTAAATTAAATCGGGTTGGACACAGTCCGACCGGATGGACCGAGAACCGGTTTATAACCAGTCTAGTGTGCTTGAATAAAATATTTGCTATCAAATCCGTCAACATCAGTCTGTTGGACTGGTAGGATCGATACGATTTTCTAAACAAATTTTGTTACATTAAAAATTATTTTAAATAAAATTACACATTTAAATAAAATAGTGATTTATAAATTGTTTATCAATTAGTTTAAACATTTGAATTTATAAATTGTTTAGATATTTAAGTAACACTTTTTATTGAAATTTATTACAAAAAGTACTATATACATATCTATTAAAGTATTATGTATTAAAATCTGAACAACCACAAATGATTTAATAAAATAACTTGATCGTTTCGATTACGGTCCGGTTCTGAAAACCTTATATTTACCGTACATTAATAAAATAATTATTTTGTTCACATAAATAATAATAAAATGATATATAAATATTCATAAATCATTAATCATGTTGTCATAAAAGTATTGTTAATGTGATTATTTGAAGCTTGGACAACATCACATTCACGTAATAAAGTATTTTCAACATTAAAATTTATATTTAGGTTCAATAATCGATTTGGTCTGGTCAAACTGATACATTAGTTAGTTACCTGGGACCAACCAAGTTGTGTCAAGTTTTTTTTACTATTTTAAATATCTAAAACTAATTCAATCAACGTGGGCAGTACCCTAACTCAATCACCCGATTGATCCAAAGCAATTTCCTTATTTTCTTTAAATATAATATTTAATTTTATGAAATAAAAAAAATTTATGATTTATATGTCTACACCAAATGATAGTATATTAAGATTATAAATTATATATCTAAAGATGAATTATTTATTTTTATTTTATGCATATTAATAAAAAATAAACATAGTAATTTTAAAAAAAAAAAAATCAAGATTAATTGATTGGGTATGCAATATAAAGAATATTTTTACCGTTCAACATGATTGATTTTTTGGATTAGAATATATATATTTAAAATGATTTTATTATTAAAAGTTTAAAAGAAAAGATGCCATAAAGATTACAACTTTGAAAAGTTTGTAACCATTAATTTAGGAACCATCCGATTTTAAATGATTTATAATTTTTGAAACAGGATACGTGTATCTAAAACCCATTAATTTAGGAATCATCCAATTTTTTGATAATGAATTAAAATTAAAATGTAAAATAAAAAAATTGCTGAAAATAGTATATAATAAATGTGGTTTGACTTTTCCTTACTACTATTTATGGTAAATGTTAATTCTTATTATATATATATAGATTTGTATCATATTTTGATGGATAGATAAACATATAAATAAAATAAAAAAATGATGTATAAAAAAGTTCCAATATCACATAGATTACAAAATGATAACACAAAATTAACCGATTTAATACAAAGTTTTTACCAATTTAATACAAAGTTTTTTTTTAAACTTGCAAAATACTGATACCTAATCCAAAGAACCTTTAATTAATATAATATTTTTATATAACTTAAAAATTCATGAACGATACGTGAGATTTATTTCAAAATCCTATTATTTTTGTATACACGAAGTTTAATTAATATAATATTTTTATGAATTAAAAATTCATGAATTTGTTACTTTCTATTCTTATCTATACGTGAGATTTATTTTAAAATCATATTATTTTTCTATACACGTGAGGAATCTATATATACATATATAAGAAGAATAAATTTTTAAACATTTTTTTTTTTGGCAAATTTTTTTACACATGTATATATATGTAGATGTTAACTTTAAGTGTTTTAGATATATTTTTCTTATAAAATTGTTTAGAAAAAATTAAGTAATTTCACATTTTCAAGAAATATATGTAATGTTTTAGATACTCTTACATACGTTATATAATAGTCTAGATATTCTTGATGTTATTTCAGTTGTAATATAATTAACATATATAATATTTTAGATACTTCTAAAAATATTAGGGGACTTCACGCATATTTCAAAAATAAAATAGAATATTTTAGGTACTTTTGCACATGTGATATAAGGTTTTATTTTAGGTGACATCACACATATTTCACATCTTTCAATAATGATATATAAAATTTTAGATACTTTTTCCTACGTTACATCATATTTCAGGCGTGTTTAATACGCATTTTCGTAAATTCTTTTATTGTATACGATAAATTATATCATATATTAACTCCACACCTTCAATTTATAATTATTAGTTAATATTGTTTATTCTCATCTTTAATTTATAATTATTTTAATATTATTTACCCGTGCATCGCACGAGATACACACTAGTTTTACTATAAAACAAGAGTCGTCAATAACTAATCCAACTAAAAAGAAATACATGTTTATCTTCTAGATAAGTCAAAATCCTAACAATATTGTAAAAGATGATCTTGATTAGTAATATAATATAATACATGTTTAGCATGCTTTATGCCAAATATAAAACGTGCTAATAGGAAACAAAATCAACAACAATTCAAAAAACAATATTTTTTTTGGTAACAATATCCAAAAAAAAAAACATTTGAAAATTTAAAAATGCAATTTAATCAATAAGTCCATAATTTAATTACGGATTAATTCAATTGTGTATTCTAGTTTTACTATAAAACAAGAGTCGTCAATAACTAATCCAACTAAAAGAAATACATGTTTATCTTCTAGATAAGTCAAATTCCTAACAATATTGTTAAAGATGATCTTGATCAGAACATAATATAGTACATGTTTAGTGGCATATTAAAATATTCTTATCGAAAATAATCATATATTCTAAATGATTAGTTAGTCGTGTTTCTAATAAGATATTGAGAGAATCCTAACAAATAACAAATAAGTTCATTTTAGTTATTCAGAATCCTAGAGCATCTATACTAATTAAAATTAAGAAATAACAATTTGGAAACAAAATAAGGAAAAATATACCAATTTTGTGTTTGACACATAAAACTATATGACAATAGAGATTTAAGTAAGCAATTTGTTTTATGCAAAAGGTACATATTTTATGTTTTCAAGAGGTATTTGATAATAGAAAATAAATATAAGCTTGATTTATTATTTGCATGCACCGTTTTTTTTTGTTCTTATGTTTTTTCCTAACCATGTTTTACCGAGATTTATGTAAATTCATATCAATTTTTTTGTTAAGTTCATATCAAATTTTTTTTAGTAATGAAGCAGTTGCACAAATCTTCACAAATTATTTTGATTTTTCATTTGTATTAATTTCAATTCAATTTGTTTGGTAAAAAAATCGGTGCAATGTTACGAGAATTTAGTTGCATTTTAGGAAAGATTGATGATTCTTTTCACTTTGTTTTAACTAAATATTCGTATCAATTTATTCGAAAAAAAAAAATTCAGTGTATTGGTTGAAAAGTTAAGTTTAATTTTTAGGAAAAAGTAATGATTTGTTTCAATTTTTCTTAATCAAAATTTTGAATTAGATTTTAAAAAAAAAATGAAATGGAGTGAAAATCCCTTAAATTCTCTACTTTTTTTTAATACTATAATTTTGTTTAATAAATAAGATCCCTTAATTTTTTTTTAAAAAAAAAAACATAATTTGTTAACTAATAACTAATAATACGCAATTTTAGATAAAATTCAAACACTCATGTAGTACGTTACGTGCAAAAAATCAAACCAAGAATGTTGTACATAAGGAAGTGTTCCATAATATATAAATTTCATGTTCATGATATTTTTAATGTCATAAGACAATTTAAATACAAAAATATTTTTTTTAAAAAGCAAGTAGGTAATAAATGCTCCCGTGCATCGGGTACTGTACTAGCTTAAATGAAGGACAGAGTAACAATGCATCAAATTAGTTCTACTGCGTAATGAACTTTAAGACTTACTTTGAAATAAGCATTGAGAACTGGTTGGACAACTTCTTGAACCTCAGCAACAAATTCAGGTAACGAGAAAGTTCTAGCACAACCAACATCCAATTTCAGAAATTAAAGACTAGTTAACAAAATAAAATTAAAAAATGTGTATTCTTACGGATCCCTGCGCCTGATTTCTTTAAATGACATGGCAACATCTGATTCTCCAAGAACAGTTTCACTAATACTGAAATAAAGCAAGGTGAATGTCAGTTTAAAAATATGCATTTTGGTTGTTCCCAACAGCCAACACAGATATAAGAAGTTGAAAATAAAAGGATTAAAACTTACTCCTGAATTTTGTGAACAACTGGATGATCACTAGTCTCCCACCTTTCCCGCATATCTTCAGCAATCTGTAAACCAAGCATTAAAGATTCCATAATTTGTAAACACGGACTGGTTAAAAAGTTCTGTTACATGGACAACTCATAAATCAAAAGCGGGATGAACTCAAAACAGACCTCAATAATCAATAGTGGCATCTTATTAGCCAGGACTAAAATTGTCAACAACAAATTGTTGACAGCTTAAACAGCTGCACAATACTAAGTGAATAGAAAGTGCTATTAAACACACAACATTAAGGATAGTGCATTGACTGTACAATCATATCTTCAGCTTTTGCCAAAGGCAACTGAGCATATGAAAAGCTCCGATCAACTCTACCAGAAATTTACACAGAAAAGGTGTCAATGAAACTGGAAGACGGAAAAGTCTAATATGGCATTTCAATTTGCTAAATACCTCCTGACTCTTTCCGATTACAGGCTCACTAATCCCACTGACACTCTTGAATACAGGATGGCCTCGCATCTGAAACAAAACAGCATAATATCCCGTAAAGTGTGTCACTATAGTCCAGACCATGAGAAAACCCATTATAAGCAAGGCATGAATGCAAACCTTGTTCTTAAAGGCTTCCCATTTCTTGCTCCATGGAGACTGCGTTGAAGGTAACACGACAATGTCTGTCCGAGTACTTCTCTCGATATTTTGTGGTTGAGCAGTGGTAAAAGCATCATACTCAAGATGCTTCCTCCTGTTGGGGTTACCTTTCAGTTCATCCTTCACAATCTCATAACCCTTCTTCACCAAATCCACCGGTTTTGCTTCTTTTACTTTTTGGAATGCCAATGAAACCTTCGGAGAAATGGAAGGAATGCCAAATTTGAACTTGCTGAATAGAGTTTCAGCATCACCTTGCTTTTCTTCACCAAAAGAAAACTTGCTTCCATCTTTGTTATTTGAGCTTTCACTGTCTTGCTTTGCTGCCTCTTGATTTCCAATACCAAAGCTTCCTTTTACCTGAAGAAAATAAGAACTTTAGTAGTTTCTATCGCGAGTTCGTATCAATCGGGAGTTGGATGTAGGTGTCTGCTATCAGATTTGATGAAATAAATTCACAAACCTCCTCTTTAGCAGCAGATATTTTCTCTTCAACATCGGCATATACCTAACAAGAAAGAAGAGGACTCATCATCAATAGAAGCATGCAAATCTATTAAAAGAGAGCAGTATAATTAGTCATAATTAATCAGATCAACAAGCAAATGCAGAACCACATGCGGAATCTAGATACCCTCTTTGCCTTTGCTTCAGCCTCATTCCAGACACCGTCTACTTGCTTGTACAGCTGCTCGGTAGTCTGCTTCGTTCTGCATTTCGCCATTTCACGATCTCAGAGCTCCCAATGGAAGTGTCTGCCAGCCTATATGATTAAACTAAAGCTCAAAATTTCAAGAATGTAAATTCAGAGTCACATTACCTAACTTTCAAATCTTCTTTGACTCCTTTCAGTTCTTCGGCCTTCTCCTTGATTTCCTTAATGGATTTTTGAAAATCTTGATTCCTGCAGCCAAATAATCAGCAGCACATCATCTCAAGGTTTCAACTTTACACTAAAAAGGAATACCAAAGTGTTGAAAAAACTGGAACCTTATCCTTTACAGGAATAATGCAAGATAAGTGGTTTTAAACCTCAACTACGAAATCCAACTTAAATGGCTTCACCAAAAAACAAAAATTCTAGGAGCAATGCATTTCTCCATTCATACTACATCTAACTCAACCTAACAGATGGGTAATTGCATTGGATAAACAAATGGCAACATAAGGAAAAAAAAAAAAAAAAAAAAAAATCTCAGCTTCTGATTGGACGAAATTCACCTTTCAACTTCCCCTTTAATCTTCTCAGATAATTCATTAAACATGCTGAACTCACGTCTCGACAGATACCCATTTGGAGGGACCGGCAGTAGCCTCGACCAATTACCTGATACCTAGACAAAACAAAAATACCACCAATGAAAAAATAAGCGGGGATAGAGCAAGAAAAAAGCTGGGCAACGCAAAGAAAGCTCACACACCTGTTGAGATGTCAATAATTGGTGACGAAGGAGAACATGTTTGGACAGGAAAAGGAGTTTTCTGATGGCCATGTGAACCCTGCAACAGTTTTTGTATCCCTCACCAAGATAATGTTAATACGGAATGAATGACGAATTTACTGTTAGGGTTCTAAAGAGTTTGGGCTGTGGAGTGATACGGAGACCGAAAGGAGTCGACTTGGGCAAGGGGACAGCTCTTTCCTATGCCCTAATGTAAATACCAAATACTTTTGGAAGTGTGCGCAAATACCTAATGAAAAACCAAAATATATTTTGTTTCTACTAGTATTTGTAAACACTAACATTTTACAAAAATTACTTATACCAATATATTTTAAATGATACTTTTCATGTATGGTGTTCTTAACTTTTGAAAATATGAATTTTATCAAGATAAATGATTTGTTGCACTTAGAATTAAATACTATATGATGAGACCAAATTAAGACTGATGGACAATATTAGAGAGAACTACATGTGTCGTCTGTGTAGATAACTGAGAGAAGAACAGACTAGGATTAGACAATAACTATTACCTTCTATGTTAAGGGAAAGGTTTTAACTCATAACAGAGAACAATTCTCACAATAATTTACAGTTTTTTGTTAAAAAAAAAAAAGGAACAAAAATAATTCAAGAATCACTCCTAGTTGGTAGAGGCCATATCTATGTACAAGTTAATTTGCATCTGCCTGCAGCTACTCATGTTATCTAACATCCCATCATTTGAAGATATGCTTTCAAACAAGATCAAAACTTCATTTCTGAACTAGGACCATAATATAATCAAATAATCAATTCTGAACCCTCTATCAATCTTGAGATCATTTCTTCTAGCTCTGGCTGCTCAGATTTCATCTGCAGGAAATCAGAGTATTTTCTGACAAGCAGCTGTCTTCACTCTTCACTGTAATATTCTGTTTCCGACAAATCTTGCTCGTCTTCTGATAACCCTTCATCATTCACATTGGAATCAGTACTTTTATCTGCATCGTTTTTAGCTCTATTCTGAAGAAGAGCCGAATCCCGAAGAGCCCTTGATTCCATATTTTCACATATACAAGACAGCGGGTATTCGTGAAATCCCCCCTTCCCGGGCCTCACCTCCCCCATGAATCCCACCTGGAATTTCCGCACCAAAAAGGCAAATTCTTCCCACGTCATCTTATTCCGCTCTTCAAACGCCTGATAAAGCTTCTTTGCATTCGGGCGTATAGTTGGTTTGTGACCAAAGTATCTCCTGAAACAAACAAATATATAAACTAAAATATCGTCAAGATACGAAGGTGATTCTCAAAAAAAAAAAAAAAAAAAACACGTACGTACCTTTTGCCTGCGAGCATTTTGGCCATGTTACCATTGTTATTTGCAACAAAAACATCACTTTCATCACAGACGATGAAATCGAGTGCGGCCATGCGAGACGAGTAAGGAGAGAATTGCACCAGTTCATCCTTGCTGGCAATAGTCTCTTTCGTGTGAATATTCGGGAAAAGAGCCCTAAGAGGTGCAAAAATCTCCTCACCTCCATAAACTTCACCCGACGCTACGTAAATATGCACGTCTTTCCCGAAGCCTAATACCCTTAGCATCAGCCCAACTTCCTCGGGAGTTAGCAGGCATTTCCCATGCCTCCGCTCCTTTTCCGGGTTTTTTGTCTGCCGAAAAATGTCAATGTGAATATGTATTAATAACAAAACCTCGTTCTCAACCAAAATCTGACAGAAATACAAAAGATTATTATTCTCACATGTAAAGTTTTCCACCTCTTTCGTATTGTGCCGAGCTCTTTGATTTCTTTGTTGCCACCACCATAGTAGCATCCGGAAAATGCAAGCATATCGGGCTCAAATCTAAAAATGTTAATAATTTACTGTCAGCTACTGTTGTTATATATATGAGATACCAAAANNNCAAAAAAAAAAAAAAAAAAAGGTTCTCTGTTTTCTCAGATAATAACCTTAAATGTAAGGCAACATAATGCTTGCTTTTCGCTCTCATCCTATCGACTAACTTCATTCCCATCTCTAGAATGGGATCAGTAAATCTCAAGGCATGATAGTTCACTCGGCATCTCAGCTTTTGTAAATCCGGGCCAAGACGATTCGACAATCTGTAATCAAACTTGGTGAGCCGAATGGCCTGCACCTGAGGGTGGTCCAATACTACACATATTCAACTAAACCACCTTCAAAGAAAAAAGATTAAAAAAAAAAAAAAAGTTGCAGATCAAATTTGGGGATAGAAAATAGATACATACGCGCTTTTTACGAAAGATGGGCAGTATACGAGTCTCATAGCATTTCTGATTGCATTTCCTCGGTGCACGAGTAGTTACTACCTTCCCAGATTTTATGGGAAGCTGTTCAACAATTTTGACGTCCCTCGACAGGTACCTTATGAACCAGTCGACATCAAATATGTCCGAGAAGTTGCTGCAGTATTAGAAACCGTCAACACGATCATCACATTTTTTATTTTTTTCTGAAATTATCAAAGTGTGTTTTAATTTATTGAAGGTTCACAAACCTAGCGTCCTTCCAAAAGGATTTTTGATCGAGCTTAGGCACAACGAGGGCCGATTTCAAAATATAGGCTGAAACAACGGCATCTACTATCTGTTACCATAACAAATGCACGCTATTTATGCCACAACAAGAACACATTTATCATAACACTCCACATAATAATATGTCAAGTCGGATTAAAGCTCCTGCATTACTCTAGAAAGCACAAAGAAAACAAAACCCTTTACCAAATTAAAGACTAAAACTCAAAATAACAATTTGGTTATGAATATTATTATTACTCCTGTTCTTTGCTGGTTTAGGCCTCCACTAGTCGCAATCAACAAGTATCGGTTGGGTTCGGTGTTCATATCCGCAGCTGCCATTTGTTGAGAACAATATCAGAGACAAATCCCAGATAGTTACTCATTTTCATCTCACCATTGTGTACATATATATTATTTTTCATCAAAGCTTGCTCCATGAAAATAATTAACAGCGGTTTTTGGTTGTACCTAGAAAATTGTGGCTGGCATTACTGCATCCGTAAGAGGAATCGGATTGGTTCCAAGTCCACAAAGTGCGGCCTAAGCTTCCTCCACCCATCTACAAATTCATTACAAGAAAATAAAATTAGAAAAATGCATAAAAATGCATAATTTTTGAAAAGAGGTGATCTTTGAGGTGTACATAGTCTGATCACAGCCACAGAGAGAGACTCACCGGGACACGAAAAACTCTATCTTTCTCGATTTTGATGTGAACTCTGTTACTCAACTTCACAAATCAGACAAGGAAATAAATGTAAAAGGAAAATTTAGATAACGATATGTGAGTTGGCGAGAGAAAAATAACTAAAAAAAAATATACTTATATATACCGAGGTGTTGAGGTGGTGGAGGGTATGGTGGGTGGAGATGGGAGGGAAGAGGAAGAGAATAAGGGCTATGAGGAGGAGTAAGCTTCCGGAAACGGCGGCAAGGACCGGCGGGAGGTGGTGGAGGCGGCGGTGACGGTGGCGGTGGCGGCGGAAGACAAAACCCTGTAGAATCTGGACGGCGATTAACTCATCGCCGTGCTTTTTCTTCTTGATCGTGCTCATGATGTCCGAATTTCTTATTCAAATAAGAATAATAATAAAACAAAAACAAAACCACAACTTAGAAACTCAAAAGAGAATTTATGTTGTTGGACCTGAAATGTTTGTTAAAGAGCAACAACTGTGTTTTGGATGCTAAAAAAACAAAAAAACAATTTTATTGCGATTCGGCCCCGCGCATATATTTGCAGGAAATCCCCTGTATACTTGGTCGGTCCACCAATCGTTTTGGATTTGGCTAAATCGTCTCCCAAAATCTACGTAATATCCTAATCAGATCATTTTTCTTTTTTGGATTATGACTATTTCTGTAGTGACTGTATATATTGTCTTAATAAATCAAATAAATAATTCAGGTATTTTATTCGTCGAATTAGTTAAGAAACTTTTCAAAATTTTGTGTATCAAAATAAATAATTGTGTTAAATTTCGAAATTGTGTGCATTAAATAAAACAACTTATCTAATTATGAAAATCGAAATGTAATCGTTTCGAAAAAAAAAAAATCGAAATGTAAAAAACAGGACTCGTGCAAGAGTACTGATCAAATGTAATTATGCTACATTTTCTTCTTCTTCACGTGGTTCTCTGATCTGCTGCTTTTCTTTATGTGTGTAGTTAGGACCTAAAAAATTTAACCTCTTCAATGCTTAATTGAATACTAGAGGATTTGCATCTTTGTCTTCTAATTAACACAAGTTGTTTAGATTCCATCCTCTAATTTAATCACAATTTTTGTTAAAATTAGTTTGAAATATAATTACCGCGTAGCCAGAATTTTTCTTTTACTCAGGGCTACTTAACGTTAAGCTATTATTCGAATCAAACTATTTACAAACACAACTTATTTGGACTCGTAAAAGCTCGAACTCCTATTTCATACACTTCAAAAGGTTAAGCTCGAATACAATCAAGTTTGTTTATTAAATAATCAAGTTCGAACATGAGATATCCGACTTGGCTCGACTCGAATAACATATCTTTATCTAGATGTCAAGCATAAAGAAACCGATGTATGAAAATAAATCTTTTCAATATTCAATACAACTTACATGAATTACAAAGTTAAATGAATTAAAGTATATTTTAAAAATCCAATGAATGACAAAACTAAATTATTAAAATCCATAAATTCAATCACAAAATAAATATTCTATTGGAATTATAGAAAAAACAAAGTATATAAAATTAAAATATAAAGTAATAATTGATACATTCCATATGTAATGTAATATAGATTACATGAATAACCAATATTATTTCAAATAAAATGATTCAATATGATTTATCCAACAGAAAAAAGAAAACAATAAGAAGTAAAAAAACATATTAAACTATAAAGAAAAGTATATAGAGACGTCCAAATATGCAATTCATAGCTTATACAAATTTAAATTTTATTATCTCAAATGTTTAGTTGTGCTTTCATCGAACAAGTTGTGTGCATAAATTCAAACTAAGTATATTTCTAAATTTTTCATCACACATAAATTTCTATTAAGCTCTTTATCATTATATAACAATAGAAATCTCTTCACAGCACTATTAAAACAAACATTAATCAACAATCTTCTTACAAATTTGTAAAATAAAATTAAAATAAGCAATATTGTATCTTTTTTTAATAAAAAAAAAAGGCTCAAATCTCTTCTACTTTTGAGAATGAAAAATTAATAAATTATTGGGTTTCTTCCTATTAATATGTGAACTAAATTGGGCTAAACTAGGCCACAAATAATATAAGAAATGCTAAACTAAACAAAAAAGAAATTACATGGGGCTAGAACCCACCTAAGCCGAAGGGTAGTTCCGCCCATGTTACGGCCCATCCAAGTAAATGACAAAAGGTGAATATTTATGCATCATTTTGTTTCAGACCCTCAATGTTATTATCTCCAGGTTAGGGTTGTTAAATAATATGACTCGTTCGTATCGATCCAGTTCAAGTCATTTAGTTAACGGAACGAGTTTGTTAAGGGTCGAGAATATGAACTTTACACAACTTAATTGTTACAGTATTTAGTTAATTATGGCTCGAGTTCGACACATTTATATTGATAAATTAGTTGACCTCGAGCTCGTTTCGTCAATGACTTGAATAAGCTTGACTTAATAAAGACTCTAGCCCGCATTTGAGTATCAAAACTCCAATTTAAGATTGCATGTAAGTGTTAATTTTTTTAAGTATAAATTTATGAAGTTGAAATCAATAAGTTGAGAGTTTATTATTTTATTTTTTATTTAAACTAAAATGATGCTAGATTGGGGTCTCCCTTATCATACATGGAATATGCTAAATTAGGTTTTGTTGACTTTTTGTGTCTTCAGAAGCTACTAATTGAATTATAGCGTTTATGGATTAGTTGGTTGAGCCATAATTTTCAAAGTTGGTAGTGGCAGGATTTGGGGCTGATCGTCATCATTGTTAATCCAATAACTACTTGGTTTATTGGGGTCAAACATAAAAAGGGCACAAACTCTATTTCAAAATGCCCTCCTTTTGTTTTGTCACATTTGTCAAGTTAGAGATTTGACACATGATCAAAATGACTGGATGTCATCTATACTTATATAATAATGTGTACCATTTACAAAATTTAGTAAGTTGAAAAGTCAAAAATGCATTACTATTTTGAACAACATAATATAATATCATATCTATACTTATATAAAAGGAGATTCTATTTACTACATTTACTATCCCGAAAAGTCGACTGCATTAAATACCATTACTATTTTGGTATTATAATATTTTATTTATTTAATTGATTTATTTATTTGTTTTATTTTAAAAAGGTAAGTATAATAAAAAGATTTTAATAATAAAAAAATTAAATAACAAATAAAAATATACACTTTGACTTATTTGATTATATTTGGTATTTGATTATACCAAATATATTCCTATTTATTATATACATTATATACTTACTAAAGTATTTATTTGTTTTATTTGTCAAAGTTAAGTATAGATTTGTTTATATTATCAAATCATAAAAAAATATTAAATCCATATTGTAAAAATAAAATCATATAATTTTATAACAATTCTACTACACTATTTAACAATATTCATTTTTTATTATATTAATAATAATTAAATATTATATGGTTAACAACAATAAGTAAAACTGTTACTTTATTTTATATCAAGGGATAAATTTATATGCTAAAATTAAATTTTTATTAGTATAAATGTTTTAATGAGATAATATATTAATTATTTTACAAGCTAGCCCTAACATGCTCATATTTAATGTTTTAAAAGATGTAGAAAAAAACTTATAATAACTATATTGTTTTTTAGACTTAAACGTTGATTAAAAGAGGTAAAAATTCCTAATTTTTTAGACTTAAACGTTGATTAACACCATAGATTGAGAGTCTATATTTAGTAAAATTCCTAATTGTAATAAAAAAAATTAATTTTTGCTATATTTTAGAATATCTTTAAATTCATTATAAAAAAAGAAAAGAAAAAAAACTACAATGAAAAAAGCAAGTCAGCTATATATCGATTTGTTGTACTCCTCAAATCACATTCACAATTTGGCTACAAAGAAAGGAAACTCATTGATCAAAATATTATTTTGTCAGTAGTCTTAATGTACAAGAGACTTTAAGACTCCACTTGAATATTGTAAAACTTTTATTGAACATTGTACAATTTTCTTGCGTATTATAAACTCTTATTGAATATTGCATCTTATAATATAATATTCTCCGAATAAATATATCCCGTGCTTCGCACGGGTCACGTACTATATATATCCCGTACATTTTTCTTTATTCATGTATATAATTATAATCCTGGATAAATAGCCTTAAAATTGTGCACCCCGTGCATCGCACGGGCTATGTACTAGTTACAATTATATCATTATTCTCATTAATTTTATTTTGTAGGTGTACATACATCAGTTTAGATTTTGCTGATTATTTTGTAAAATTTAATGCATTGTTTGGTAAAAGTTTGTGACTCGTCTCGAGTCATAAGCCCAATTTGTGGGAGGTTTTGTAGCCCAAAGGCAGGCCCAACAAGGATGCGGGTGACTTGGTGGAGAATTTTTTAAGACGGTGGACAATCAAGGATCTGTTAAGTGAGGGATAATTTTCCACAATATTCTTGAATAATTGGCTTCAGATTATATATCTACTAGCAATTTAACGGCTGTGGCTAGCACAGCCGGCCCACATTATTAAGATAATTTGTTGTTCATCAAAAAATAAATCATCACCAACTTAAGAGTCTAAAAAGTGTTAAATAAAAGTTGTTTTGTTATTTAATGTGTTGGTTTTTATGTTATTCATATGTATTTGCGTATTTTTATTGTTCCATGTGAACTTTGGGTATTTAATGTGTATTTTTTCATGATATGTTGTTTTTGGGTTGGAACATAATTATCAATATAATTGTTAATCATAGCTTTGTGTATAATCTGTTTATGTAAAAAGTATTATTCTTTTGACATAAATGCTATAATTAAAGATGATGGAAGAAAGTAAAACAGTAAGAATGATAGTATATTGATATAATTCGTCGATCGAATTGACATAAATGCATATTGAAATCAAACTTATCACAAAAAACCATAGGTGCATATATTTATCTGGAAAGACTGTCTTAACACATACAAAATAAGTGCTGCAATTACGTAGGGCAATAGGACAATAATGCTAATATTAATTTTACTAAGCTTGAACAAGCATCCATGCTTAGTAAAACTTAATATAAGCATTAACAAAAGAGGTTTGGTGCAGATTATTTACATCATATTTGTTCCAACAAAAGGTTGCTAATGAGATAGCAAAAAGTCCAGAGTTATATATAGGGTGAGCAGCCTGCTAAGGATACCAAAATATGTTGGTTACTTAGATGTCAAAAGTTGTTCTTGCGGCGTTTCTTTAAACTACCAGCTTCTTGCACATTTTCAGAATCGTCGGGTGAGTCATGTTCAGTGCTTGTATTGGTTGGTGTTGCATCCTGGAATTTTAGTGATCTTTTGACTGAGCCTGTTTTGTCAATTGACATCTTCATGGTGGATGAAGATTCATTTGGTGTTTCATTGAGCATGGAGAGCACTTTATGGCCTGTTGGTGTGAATTGCTGCTCCTGAACCAAATTCTGTAATAGATCAAAGATGAAAAAAATTTGAAATCAATTAATAATTAATTGATAGGACAATTATAAGAACATAGCCACCGTATGATAAATTCTATATGTTACCTGATTGTCATCTTCATCGTCATTTACATACAAAACAACGATAGCAAACCTTGATTCATCCTTGCCCTGGTAATCAGATATATAGTGCCTAACAAAGCATGTTATGGTCTTGCTTTGGAAGTTGCTTTCCACATCCACACAATTTTTTGCCTATGAAGGAAAAAAAAAATGTTTAATTTGTTTACTCATATAAGCTTATATTAGCTATTATTATTTCAGGAAGAATATGGATATGAAATTAAATAACATGATTTCTAGATAAACTCATTTCAGCTGCTGTGATGGGGAGTAGAACTTCAGCCTCAGGTCCGCTGGCAGAAGCATGCAGAACTCCAGTCTTATCTTCGATACCAATTGTAAACTTGCATCTATAATATGTAATTGACAATATTATGATTATGAGTTGAAGATTTTTTTTATTTAGAAAGTAAAGTTTTTAATTATTACCTGGGTTGCACTTCACCCTCTTCCTTGCATTGGGTGCATGTAACTATCCAACCTACTTGTGCCTGCAACACTTTGTTGCAATTCGGGCAAGCCGTCGACCAGTAAGAAGATTGACCTGGCACAAGCACAGTTTTTCCTCGTATCCATGCTGTTTTGACCTTCATATGTCATTAAAAGAAAGAATTTGAAGTTGGTTGACTATAAATGTTTAGTTGAGTTTAAATTTCTGTTTGCACAACGATAAATAATTACCTCTGGCAGTTTTTTTAATGCCATACGAATTGTCAGAATTTCTGATTCATTCGGAGATGGCAAAAGAAAGTTAGGATCCGCATAGACATTTTCTTCCAATAGGGCAGCCACTTCTTCTTTGTGATCTATGTACCTGTTTTTTTGTTGTGTTAGCATTTTCAAAATGTATGCATAGTTATAAGAAACGTATTATTTTGTATACCATTGTTTTAAAATGGGTGCTTGAGGAACTGGTGGGTTGACCATTATGGCACTCACAAATGTTGTTGTCAGTGAAAGCACTGGGCATTTGAAAAATGTAAATTATGAGACATCAAATAGTGAACAGTTCATAAAATGTTATAACAAATAATATACATATAAAAATAAATATTGTCAGACAAGAACTTACAGTTGAAAGTAGTTACTTTCACCCTCATGGCGATTATGATATTACCAGTAGGAATTGTAGCAGCTAATTGTGCACCTTCATTTGTTGCAAACTCATTCCAAAGAGTTAATATCATCGGCCTATTTCTGAATTATATATAGCAGCGATTAAATTATGTATATCATTCTTTATGAGTATAGAGGAAAAATCTTATGATAGAAATAATACTTTTTTAATCATAATTGAATAAAAAAAATGTATTCTTTTAAATACACACTTACTCTTCATTGACAATGACAAGATCCCTAGTCTTTGATTTATCAGAAACGTCCTTTCTTGGTAAGGCATGCACAACAACACCCATAACATCTACAATAAAAGAAAGTAATAATAATCAATAATGAAAAAAAAAAAGATGTTTGAGTAAGAAGATATGAACTGTTAAATTTCATAGAAAACAACAAAGGACTAACTCTGATAATTTTCAGTTTCTGCAAAGGAAATAAGATTTTGATATTGCTGGAGCTGTATTTTGCAAGGCAACATTGGTGGCAACTGTTCTGGATATTCCTCAACAAGAGAATCATAACGGATTGTCCATGTGTAGGGGTAGTCACTGACTTGATATTGTGGATTAGCGGGCTGCACATTAACTCCGGAAATATAGTACCTCTTATAAGGCATGATGCGGCTCTCGAAGAACTGGACTTGACCTGCATAAGTTGTTGCCTGAACAATAGTTCCCTATTGCGAAGAAAGAAAAGAAAAGAAAAAATTCGTATTAGTTGAAAATAGTTAAGTAATTAGTGCCTAATTTGTGTACTGTTTCTTTTAATTACACACATATATAGTTCAGTGTAATTAATTGAACCTTTGAATCAGTGAAAAGATGTCTTCGATATGGTGTTCGCCTTCCTGATTTGCCAATTTGAACATGGCCTTTTTCAACAACTTGTACAATGACAGTCCAACCTTCAGTTTCACTGGTAACTTCATCAATTTGTAGATATTTTCGCGACATGTTGCTAAATGAAAAAAATAATAATAATAATAAAAGATTAGTAATAGAAAATTTTATACATGGATTTAAATGAACTGTACAACATATGAGTTACTACAGAAAGCATTTAGGAAAAAAAATAGCAAATGTTCATGATTGTGCTTTTTCTAAAACTTCTTGAAATACAATATTTTTGGTGTGTCTATTTTTCCTTCTGTCAAAGAATGGTGGTTTTATAAGCAAGGCAACATCAGATGACTTTCTTGCTCGCGATAAAGCAACATATAATTGGCCATGCGAAAAAACAGGCTCACGCAAATACACACCAACAAAATCTAAAGTCTGGCCTTGTGCTTTGTTAATTGTCATCGCAAATGATAATCTAATGGGAAATTGTGTCCGTACATATGGTACTGGATATTGCTGATCACTCGGAGGTTCTAGTGGTATTCTATGTATAAAAACTTCTTTTCCAGCAAAATCACCAACAATTATTTGTGCATGCACAATATTTTTAGTTAAATTTTTGCATATCAATCTAGTTCCATTACATAATCCTTCTGTGGGATCTAAATTGCGCAGCAAGACTATAGGGGCATTTTTTTTCAGGATTAATTTATGAGATGGCATACCACTTGGGGTCAATGAATTGATTATATCTTCATATTGGCCTTTATGTGCTGATTTTCGAGGTTCATCAAAGCTATAATATTCAACCGCCTCTCCTGGAAATCTATCTATGAGGACACTATTGACCTCGTCAACGAAGTTATTTCTAGTACTTAAAATAGCTTTATTTGTTGTAAATATATCATTATTCATGTCATGCAGATTAGGGAAAACAATATCTATGAGACTATCAAGTTCATCTATGTCATTCATACTTAATGTTTTTATAAATGTAGGCATCGCCATAAAATCATGATCATCTGTTTCTTCTGTACCATCTCCTACTCTCAACAAAAAATTTGTGAAAATAGGGTCTAGTCTAGCACGCATATTCTCAGTCAGTTGAATTTTTTCTAAATGTGGCCATAAAGGTGAATTAACTAAACAAGCATTTACTGAGTCAGTTCGTCCACCCCTACGGACAACTGGCAGAACTTGTCTAAAATCACCTCCAAAAACAATAACTTTACCTCCAAATATTTCTGACGATTCTAATATATCTTTAAGCAACTTGTCTAATGATTCTATTGCAGATCTTTTAGCCATTGGTGCTTCATCCCAAATAATTAATTTACTATCTCTGAGTAATACCCCAAGACTACTTTGTTTGCTGACTGTACAATTTGTGCCTTTTGATAAGTCCAATGGTATTTTAAATCTTGAATGTGCTGTTCTACCACCAGGTAAAATAGAGGCAGCAATACCAGAAGTTGCTGTTGCTAAAGCTATGTAGCCTTTTGACCTGACATCTGCCAACAAAGCTCTATAAAGAAAGGATTTACCTGTTCCACCAGGACCATCTATAAAAAAGGCTCCAGACCTATTATTGTATATGCGAGCACATATTTCATCAAAAGCAATTCTTTGTTTTTCATTTAATAAATTTATTGCGTTTAAATCTTCAACTGTAACATTTATATTTTTTTCTGCTATTAATTCTCTTGTTAAACTTGCAGTGTTAAGATCTTTTATATCATGAGGTATTAAATCAAATGAATGAATTGATTTCCCCATAGATTCTAAGAACCCAGCAATTTGCTGCAAAACTTTTGTTCTAACTTGCACGACAGTTAGGGTTGATTGTCTAAAGAAATCTTCAGACATATAGGCTTCGTATTTAGTAAATAAATCCCGTGGATTATTTGGACATGAGTAAACTAAAATATTAGCAAAAAGTCTTCGAAGTTCATAAGGCATCTTAAATTGTGCGGCCTCTTCTAAACATAAATATTGACTATGATCATCTTTCAATAATCCTCTAATAAGTGCTGCCTCACGGAATGTTTTCACGTACACTCCATTAAAACATTTTAGGTCATTAAAAGATTTAGGACAACGCACTTTTAACAACAATAATCTAAGGTAATAACGCTCTCCTTCAGCAGGATGTGCTGATACGATTCTACCCACTGATTCCTGTCGTTCTCGCCTTTTCCACCTTTTTTCATTCACAAGCCATACAAAGTATTGAGGAAATTCTGGGTATGTTAAATTCAATTCTTTTGCATCCTCATCTGTTCTATTCATATAAAAAAATTGTGTCAACATCGTTCTGTCGTTTGCAGGATTTCTAATTACATTCTTAAGCTTATCTTTTTTTTTGAAGCGAATGCTCTGATAATTTTCTAAATGCAACTGTAGATGAATGACTGCTGGTTTAATTTCACCCATGGAGAATCTATAAATTCTCCAAACAGCCTCTGGAGGAGATACCCATCTAGCAGCTGTATATTGTTGAATCTCATCAATAGAGTCATTTGGCTTGTCCGCAGCAACATGAAAATTGATTCTATCATGACCCTTACATATGTATTTGTATATGTATTTAACTGCATGTATAGTAGAACAAACCTCTACATTAATGTGACAATTATATTTTGCAAGCAAATATGGATTATATGGTACGACCCATCTATTGTCTAGTTGATTGCCTCTCACTTTAACTTTTCTATTATTATCCATCCTACGATATTGTGGAAAAGCACCTGAAACTTGCGTTGTTTCGTCACAAAAATCTTTAGGATATTTAAATTTGCACTTTTCTCTTTTAGTCATGCATGAATTATGTTTATTCAATTCTCCACAAGGACCATGCATCATATGTTTTTTAACCACACTATGTAAATATGGATGCACATGCTTATCTGGTATTTCTGCACATACTATTCTATCGAATTCATCCGTCCTAAATAATTTGAATTCTGGATGTAAAATTATCAAAAAATGTGCATGAGGTAAGCCTCTTTTCTGAAATTCAATCACATATGTATATGCAACAACCTGACCAAATATATTTTTTTTAAACAGATCATCTTTTAATTTAATCAGCTTGGCATTAAAAACTCTAGCCACTAAATCTGGTCTATTCTGTATTTCTTCAAAAGGCAATAAAAACTGTTTAATCTCAGGCCAATTTGGATTACATGTTATAGTTAAAAATATATCAGGTTTGCCAAATTTTTGGACTAAAGTCATTGCGTCTATATATCGCCTTTTCATATTCCTTGGACCACCAATAAAACTGGCTGGTAAGAAGACTCTATGACCTATCTTTGATCCCTCAGTCTCACCGGAGGCTAAAGCGTCCTGAATTCCTTGTAAGTATTCATTCCTAATTTCTTCTTGTTGCAGTCTAAAGAAATCCAAACGCTGCGATTCTAATTTGACATACATATCAACCACGTATTGCTGCAAAAGTCTACCAGATCTAAGCAAATATGATTTATCATGATCTCTAATCTGTAATTTAAATGAATAATATGCTCTAACAGACACGAATGTTTCAGAATCTGGTTTGATAGACTCAGCTGAAATGAAGGAAAATAAAGGTAATGGTCAGACTTTCAATGAGAAATGAAAGACAATTAAAAAAACAAATTAATTGCATTTCCGCTAAATAAAAACCACGCACCTGAGTATTCCATATCAAGCATTTGACTAAAATCATCTGCTAAATCAGGTCTCACAACAAATTCAGTAGGCTGAAGGGAATTAGTTCTATTCACATCAACTGTAGTTTTTTTTTTCTTAATACCTTGATGCCAACCCACCTCTCCTAAGGGAAAAAGTATCGGATATTGCAACGGGTCATAACAACCAAAATAATAACTTATATTATGTGAATGTCCACCATGCGAATATACTCTTATATCTCTATTGCCTAACTCTCCATTTTCCTCTCCCTCAACCCACAGTGCAGCAATTTGAGAAACTTGAGGTTGGTTAAAGACTCTTTGATCAACATTAGGCAAAGTTTTCAAAACTATTTCATAAGTTTCTAAATCGGGTATATCCCTAAGCCTTTTCAAAAATTTCACATATGGATTTTGTTCAAGGACTGTTAAAATTTTTTTGATTAATGATTCTGTCAAACGTGGACATTCTTCCAATCTTTTAATAACCTCATCATCAGTGTCATGAAAATACAGCTGCAAGTTTTTAGACTCAGTTAAATTTCCTATAAAATGATAAACCTGCCCTTGAATCCTGAAGGTATAAATGCCTTTATTACGTTTTTCTAAATTCTTGTCAGTGTGAACTCCCATTGAAGTTAGTGCAAAATGGTTGTTTACAGTACGTATGCAGTTTCTAAACAACGTAGACTCATCCGATGAAGATGTAAACAGTTCTTTAAATATTGGAGGAGCATCATTGGAAGCCAAAAAAACATCTCCATTCAAACAACATAAATTATATGTCTCATATTCAATTTTTTTGGCACAACAATGCGGACAATCATGCCTACTACGCAATTGTGACGGCGCCAAAGGAATTGATTCTAATCGATACCTGCCATCTGTCAAACTTTTAATCTGATTAACTTTGTTGGTCTTTTTTCTATGAGCAGCACTCCCCACCAAACTTTTTTGATTTTTTCTTCTTTGTGGAGCACTACTTGTTTCAGCAAGATGATTATACATGTTGGAAACAACAACAGAATCTATATTTTCAAGTGTTGCACTATGTCTAACTTCGTGGACAGGTGTTTGTATCACAGGCACCTGTGCATTATTAGTTGATTTTTTATTTTTCTTAAATTTCCATTTTTCTATTGCCGCCTGTCTAATTGACTCTCTCTGAACATCTAGAGTTTCGACAAGATGACTTTCTTTTGGTCCATCCCTATGAGACTCTCTATCAACATCAACTATCTCATGAAAAACATCAACAGATGAAATCTCTTTTTGAACCTCCACAATAGCATCAAGATTTCGAACAATAGGTGTTTCATTAGCACAAACAGTAAAATCATTCATTTCAACATCTACCACATGAGCAACACGATGAGGCTGAATTCTGTTTAGTTTTTTTAACTTCCATCTTTTAATGGCCTCTTGCCTATATCGTTTTTTAGCCAAGGGATCCCCACCACTTGGTAAAGGATCCTGCATTTCTTTTCTTTTTCTTCCCATGGGAAGAACGGACAAAATAAAACAAGAAAACTAATAGAATTTTTTTTTTCTCTGAGAAAAAACTAATTAATGGTTTCAGACTATAACCTGTGCAAAGTGAACAGAAGAAGCAGAAATGCGTAAGTTGAGATAACAAGCACCAAGGTATGCGCGGGCACCTGACAAAAGAATAAAAAAAAATCCAAAAAAACAAAAAACACATGCATTAAGTACCAGGTTTAGGTTTTTTAATTGTTCTAGGTCAAAAAACTGTTAAAAAAAAGATAAAGAAGAAATTGCAATAACTAAAAGTAAAGTAAAGAACTATCTATTTCAAGAATAATCCAATATTGATCTAAACATTAATGAAACAAGACAAAATATATTTCAACACAAACAAATTATGAGGAAAAAAAAAGGAACTAATGACCAATAATAGCAAACAGTTAAGAAGCAGACTGGCATCTACATTAAAGAATGAAAAAATAAATAAAATTGTCAAGTCCATTCCAGTTAAACCTATTAAAAAAAAAAAGCAAGCAAATAGGATTAGAGAGCATGAGCACAATAAAAGGAGCATGTAACTCAAATCACCAACACACACAAAACATAGCCATGCCATGTGTTTGGAAGCAAAATAAGGAACAACAAAATAAATGCAGCTGTTAGAAAATATCTACAGAATAGAAAGAAAAATATCAAAACTTTAGAACAATAAAGTATATAATTTTTTACACAGTCCCTTCACGCAACAGAACTAAGGAGATGAAGTTAAATAATAAATTTTACAAACTTTTCACACACGAAATATTTCATATGCAATGAACTTCCCACTGTAAACCAAAAACGGCAAAAAACATCTGCAAACTCAAATATTCAAATGGAAGAGTACAAATATTCCAAATACAACAAATAAAAGAAGAGAAAGGTAAGCAAAGCAAATACAGAGAAAGAAGAAGATACATACTGTTGTGGATAAAGACAACTAAGAGCAAAAATTGCGGTCACCATTTATATACAATGCAAATTACACATTTCTAATTATAAATTTAATATGCAGATATTCACAAACAAAGCAGGAAAAAGTAACTGCAAATAAAATAAGCAGGAAAAAATCATTAAACCTAATCAGCTAATGAAAGGCAAAAAATATAGGTGTTGACCTTCTAGCCATATACGAACCATAGAAAGATGATTCAAAAAAAAAAAAATACATACTTTCCCAACAAAATGGACACGTATATAATAGAAAAACCAAAATGGCTGCAGCTGCAAGCCAAAAATCTATAATTGCAAACAGAAAGCTATCAAATCAGTTCAGTCAAAAGAAGACAACCTAATTGGAAGATTTATTGTACTTTTTATAATCTGCAATCACACAAATAAACACATTATGAGGTGCAGAATAAAAAAATTAAACAATTTAATTAAAACTTATCTGATTAAAATCAAATCACAAAGAGGAATGCCGAGAAGCACTCGAACGCGCTGCAAGACGACAAAGCAGATGGGAGAATTAAACAGAAATAATTGAAACACAATGAAAGGAAAGAAAAAAAAAATAATTTCAAATCACCATAGATGAAGGGAGAAAGGCAGTAAATCGGCGGAGCAAGGTTGAGTACATGATGAATTTTTTATGGGAATGCAAAAAATCGACACTTTCTGGCCCCACAAATAAATCCAATGGATTGAAAAAAATAATAATAATAGGCAGCAAAGGACGCAGCCTAAAAACGATACCATTTGGGCCCAAAAAAAGGCCCAACAATTTAGGTAGGAAAAAACAAAACAAAAAAAAAATATAAACCAACAAAGGCCGATAAACGAATGTTCGGGGTGTCCACGTGTCGGTAAGACACGCACCCTCGAGTTTTCTTATATAGTATGAAGGTAGATCTATCTATATATCTATACTTATATTAAAGTAGGTATTATTTACCAAATTAAGTAGCCAGAAAAGTCAACAGCATTTATTGCATTACTATTTTGGTATTATTATACTATATAAAAGGATATTCTATTTACTACATTTACTATCCAGAAAAGTCAACTGCATTAAATGTCATTACTATTTTGGTATTATAATATTTTATTTATTTAATTGATTTATTTATTTGTTTTATTTTAAAAAAGTAAGTATAATAAAAATATTTTAATAATAAAAAAATCAAATACCAAACAAAAATGTACACTTTGACTTATTTGATTATATTTGGTATTTGATTATACTAAATATATTCCTATTTAGTATATACATTAAATACTTACTAAAGTATTTATTTGTTCTATTTGTCAAAGTTAAGTATAGATTTGTTTATATTATCAAATCATAAAAAAATATTAAATCCATATTGTTAAAAAAAAATCATATAATTTTATAACAATTCTACTACACTATTTAACAATATTTCTTTTTTATTATATAATAAAATAATAATTAAATATTATATGGTGAACAACAATAAGTAAAACTGTTACTTTCTCTTATATTAAGGGATAAATTTATATACTAAAATTAAATTTTTATTAGTATAAATATTTTAGTGTGATAATATATTAATTATTTTACAAGCTAGCCCTAACATGCTCATATTTAATGTTTTAAAAGATGTAAAAAAAAAGCTTATAATAACTTTAATATTTTTTAGACTTAAACGTTGATTAAAAGAGATAAAAATTCTTAATTTTTTAGACTTAAACGTTGATTAACACCATAGATTGAGAGTTTATATTTAGTAAAATTCCTAATTGTAGTAAAAAAATTAATTTTTGCTATATTTTAGAATATCTTTAAATACATTATAAAAAAAAAAAAAGAAAAAAAAAACTACAATGAAAAAAGTAAGTCAGCTATATATCAAATCATATTCACAATTTGGCTACAAGGAAAGGAAACTCATTGATTAAAATATTATTTTGTCAGTAGTCTTAATGTACAAGAGACTTTAAGACTCCACTTGAATATTATAAAACTTTTATGAACATTGTACAATTTCTTGCGTATTATAAACTTTTATTGAATATTGCATCTTATAATATAATATTTTCTAAATAAATATATCTCGTGCTTCGCACGGGTCACGTACTATATATATTCCGTACATTTTTCTTTATTCATGTATATAATTATAAGTCTGGATAAATAGCCTTAAAATTGTGCACCCCGTACATCGCACGGGCTCTGTACTAGTCTATATAATAAGAATTAACATTTATCAAAATTAGTAGGTCAATTTATGGTCAAAATCTGGTTTGCATTAATTATTTTCCAAAAACGGCAAGTTTTATGTCATTTTCACACGCCTCATTAATTACACCGAATTAATTATCATAAATCATTCCATATAAGTTGTCTTTGTTACACGCCATTGCATTAATTTTGACCTAATAAATAGGGAGCATTAACTACAAAAGATAATATGTAATAAATTATTCTTTCACGCCATTGCATTAATTTTTTCAAAATTTGGACTCAACTTTTTCCCTTTTTTGTGCAGGGATTTATTTCATTGTATATGATTGATGCAAATCCTTTTTTATGGAATTCAAATCCGTACAATACACTAATATCCGTACAATACAATATCTGTTGTAAATCTGCCAAAAATAATTTAATATATACTGGTATAAATCTGCCAAAAACTAATTAAAAATTAATTTAATGTATAATATATCTATACTCATATAAAGAGGACATCCCATTTACTAGAATTAGTAGGAAGAAAAGTCAAAGGTAATTAATGCATTTTATTTCTATCAATTAATTTTTATTTAATTATTTTTTCTCATAAAATCGGTACAAAAAAAATGTATGAAAACAAAAAAAGGCAGATTTGATCGGATGATAAAATCACGATTTTACCAAAAATAAATCAGATGTCAAACCTAAATTGAAGGGTTTGGTTGTCTATATAGATATTGATTTACTTAAATCAATACATTTAATATTTATAATTTGTGTAGATTTAAAATTCCTTCTTATCTTTGTACAAAAAATCGTATCTAATTGTATGGAAAATATGATCTGATTTATTCCTCTGCATATAATGTGATTTCCGTATATCAAGATTTTTTTTCTTAAAAATCTTAACAAATATTGATTCTACTCTACTAATTATAAATTATAAATCTCAAAATATTGAGCCATCGTCTTCCTCACTTTCAACTTCCGGCAAAAAAAATATTCCCAATCAGTCTCATTCAAAACAATGAATCAAGGATTTTGCTTAATCAAACAAGTTAATAGGTCTAATAGACCAATGCTTAAAGTTTTAACTAGTGTGTACCCCGTGCAATGCACGGGAACAATATTAAATTAACAATATTATAAATAGACCTTGAATTTGAGTCACTCAATAGCGGAAGTGGAAACTACTATTGATCCTATTTAAAAAGAGGAAGAAAAAATAATAATTATAAATTAAAGAGGAGAATATACAATACTTAATAATTATAAATTAAAGATTCGGGGTCAAACAAATGTAAAATTATTATGTATAAGAGAATATAAAAAAAATTGATTACACATCATTTCAAAATTATTATTATACTTTTTTGTATGATTAGCTTATAATATTTGTAAGAATATTAGTAATTAGACCGATGAAAATTAGCTTCTTAAAGTAGATAATGGATTTCTAGTAGTAATTATGAATTAGTTTCTGTTTTGTTTTATTTTTTCTTTTTAAAGATAATAGATTTCTAGTAGTAATTATGAATTGGTTTCTATTTTATTTTATTTTTTCAAATATGTGTATAAGGGATGAGATTTTTTAAACACGTAACAGAAGAGATAAGCTCGTGTAGATTTATACTAAAAATAGGAAAAATTAAAACAAATATTTATTGTCGAACAACGGTTTTGATAAACTAAAAAATAGGAAAAAGAGAAACAAATTTTTCCACAATTATTGAGCCAATTTATTTGCCTATTCAGATTTGTCCAACAATTACTATATATAGGATATATTTAATGATTTTGGCGGAAAAATATTTTTAAATTTGTAAAAAAGTTATTCTTTTTATATAATGATAGATTGTAAGAATGTTTTTACAAGACTGGGGCAGCACATACAAATCCTATCTCGAGTTGGTTCTGCACGATAAAACTATAAGCCAAGTTATTTTTACTTCTTTTTTTTTTTTTTATTTTGTTTTATTTTTTTTTATTTTATTTTTAAAATTTAGAATTTGTCTTATTTCTTCTAGAGATCGTGTATATATTTAGATATTTACGTTATTTATGTTTTTAAACAAATAAATTTTTTATGATTGCTTTTTTGTACATGTTTAGTTTGTGAGAATGATGAGTTGTCCAATAATCAAACTCATAATGTTGTGTACAAGGAGGTCTTTAATAATATATGATTGTTTCTTTGTCCAATACTATCTTATTATACAATTTTCCTACGTATCATAAAACTTTTATTTAATATTACATCTTATAATATAATATTCCCCAAATAAATATACTCCTGCATAAAAAAAATAAAGCATACCACATAATTGATAAACTAATCTAGAACGGTATAGGGGAAATTGGCATGATATAAGAACCACGTGCCGAACAACCTATTCATTAGCACAAAGATCACGCAACGCGCGAGAGTAATATTGTTGTGCCGTCATAAATGAAGATAAGGCACTGATAATACAACTTAAACATTTCAATGTCAAGCCAAGTTCAACATTTCATTTTATCTTAACTTTTATATAATCACATTTCTAACAAACTAATTAATAAGTTATAATATAATTATTATAATATTTTAATTAAATAATCATTTGTCTAACCAGATTTATCTCATTAATAAACTTGTCAATTTTTTTGAAATTATAATGGTAAGATTATTCTTACGGGTATATTTACCATAATATTAGACACTTTAGAAACTTTTAAAACTGAATTGAAATTATATCGCCTTTTACTCTACTTAAAATTCAAAATTATATTTTTAAATATATTAATAAAATTTATTATTTATTTTTTCCTTATGTTAAAAATTAATGAAATATTTTGTTTATTGATTTCCTTATAGGGGTGTTTTTGAAACATTTAATAAACGCCCATGTAGATTTTTTCCTTATATTTTTCCTTATGTTAAAATAAAGTTCTTTTTGAAAGCACAATTAATTTTTTCCTCAAATATTTAAAATTTCGATACGCTTATTGGTTTATGATGAGATGACATAAGTTGGGATTTTCAACCCAATTTCAAATGTTATGTTGTCTAATTTGTTACATTAATTATATTGAATTTGATTTTATAATAATTTGAAGTTGTTATTTTAATAAGATCAAATTTAATTTTATAATAATTAAATATATGATGGGAATAGAATTTTAGATTAATTTTTGGATTAAAAAAATTAAATAAGAAAGATAAAAAGATAATATAGGATAATATTTGAATTTCTATTATAATTTAATCAGTAATTTGACTATTGGTCGATCATTGACTAAATCGGTATGAAGTAAGATTGAAATTGGAATATGAAAGTGCTTAAAATATTAGATGATTTTGATGTGTAAAAATAAAAATAAAAAATAGTTTTACTTTAAAGTCTAGATTCTTTCCATTATTTTTTGTACATTAACAATCATCGATTGGATAATTGATTTATTTTTTTAAAAAAGAAAATCAAAACTGCAAGGTTTAAAAAAATTTCTTAAATAAAAAATATCATGTAAAGAGAAATGTTTAATAATATATATTTTTCATTGTCAAAAATTCTATGGAGCCATCGGATGTAATTCTTATAGAGTCATCCACCACTTAATGTATTGACACATGTCCAAATTGTATTTATTGCAGGACACGTGTCAATACACTATTGGTGAATAAGTGTGGATGACTCTATAAATCGAGTCATCCGATGGCTCCATAACAAAACTATTTTTGTTATTGTATTTATTTTATTTTCATAATGAGATGATATGTGAAAAATATAAACAATTAGATTTAAAATAAGTCTAAAAAGATTTAAATATGACCTTATTCGTGCATGCATGGTACTGATATGCACCAGTGTTTTTCAACCCGGACCGGCCCGGTGGGTCGACCTGGGACTCGGTCGACCCGGAGCTGGAACCGGTCCGGGTGGGCTATTCGGACCGGGAAACAACGGACCCGGTCAAACCCGGTCAAAATCCGGTCAACCCGACCTTAACCCGGTCGACCCGGGGCATTGACCCGGTCCTATATATTTTTTTATTATTTTTTTTTATTTTTTAATATATTTTTTGTTTTTAAAAAATAAAACTATTTATATATATTTATATAGTAAATATTTATCATGAAATACATATTATTAGTACTTTAATGTGCAAATTTTATATACAAAATATTTAATTTTATTATTTTTATATATATTTATAAGACAAAATACTCTATATATAATTTAAAAAAATTTAAAATTAATTATCCGATTCAGCAATTAACCCGGTGACCCGGCGGTTGAAACGGTGACCCGGTGATCCGGAGACATGCCTGGGTCGATTCCCGGGCCGGGTTTAAAACCTATGATATGCACTAGTTAAAATAAGGAAACGGTAAGAAATAAGGCATTGTAGGTTTTGACTGGGTCAATTTGTTTGAATGGTCATTGGTGGAAGACTATAGAACAGTCATGACGTCCAATGTGGACTAATATTAATACTCCCTCCATTTTGAAATATAAGGCGTATAAAGATTTCTCATTTTTTTTGAAATATAAGGCGCGCTCAAAAATCAAGACAAATTTTTGCATTTTTTTCCAAATATACCCTCATTGTGTTGAAATTAAGGAAGTGTGGAGTGGTTGTGATTAGAGTAAATAAGGTTAATTTAGTCAATTTATTCATTAATTAATGTCTCCTTAATATTTGTGCAATAACCTTAAATGCCTTATATTTCAAAATGGAGGGAGTACTGTATAGTATAAGCCACCACTCCAAATTATGTTTTCTCTTTGATGGATCATACATATTTCTATATCCTTATCTAGGTATTTGTTAATCCCATAAATAAAAAAAATTGGAAGTATCACCTATGTTTTCCATTATACCAAATTCCTTAATCATTTTGGACAGAAATTATGCCACTCCATAATCAATTATTAATCCACGAAAATTATAATAATCCCACCACTAATTATGTCCGTGAACATTTCCATGTATGATTTGGTTGACGGGAATTTATTTTATTTTATAGAGAAAATACGCACACGCACCTAAATTTCATTTTTTTTTTTTTTATTTTATTTTTATTTTTTTTTGGGTACAAAATACGCAAATTGAATGTTGACTTTGAAAACGTCGTGGTGGGCCCCATTCACCCTTCTTCCCTTCCAACAAAACGCGGAATCCAAATTGAATGTGGGAACCTTTTCTACCTACAGAGTCAACGCTAAATCTAACTCAAACATTAAGCATGATTGGATATAAATCCAATCCAAAAAAATTCAATCATTTTTAACTCAATCATTTTTTTTAACTCAACTTTAACTCAACCCCACTATCATCAATATTATCAATATAATTATATAATATCAATCAATCATTCTTACACACAATATCAACCTTAATTCACTATTCATCAACTCACATAATTTTAACTAATCATCACATCACATCTTCTCTCTCCTACTTTTACATTGATTTAATTTCAATTATTTTATTTTAAATATTATTTAAATATATCCACTAACAACTAACCATACCAACTTTTTTAAATTTAACCAACTCAAACCAAAAATCCAATGAAAACAAAAACTTTTTATATCCAATTTGTTGAGATAAAATACATGTTTGTTTGTTTTTATTTTTCCGATTAATTGTGTGTTTAATTATATCACTTTTTCTTCTCCATTATTTAATTAAGTTCTCCTTTTTACACTTCAAAATTTAATTTGGTAATTTTCTTCATCACTCAAATACTCGTGAGGGCATAAAACCAGAGCCGATCCTGAACTTCATAAGACCCTGGGCGAAATGTGCTAAATGTTCCTTTTTTTTTTGAAAAAATTCCTAAAAAAAGCATAATGATATTAGTTATAATAAAAGCTGTGAAATTTAAAATATAATTATAACTAAATTTTATATTTTAAAATTAACAAATGAAATGGATGAAAAAATATTTTCTTTCTTAAAACATAAAATAAACGTTAATATTCTAAACTTTTCCTTTACTTACATATATATCTTAAATTCATTGGAGTATATAATATATTCAAATTTAGTAATTTTTAGTCGGGAAAGTATAAAATTATTAGTTTTGATATTTAAGAAAACTAAAAAATGATAGATTGAAACTTGTCTTAAAATGAGTTGATCGCAATTGACTCTTCTAATGATTATTAGTAACATTATTTAACTGTGTCTCACGAAATAACATTTTCTATACTCAAGCTAGAAGCAAGAAGAGAAAATTTAAAAAAAAAAATGAATCAAAAGAATATGAAGTATGTAAAAATGTATTCAATTTACTACTAATAATTAATATTTGTCTTTTTCATGAAATTTATCAAATGAAAAAAATAAATAAATATTTTTGCTAAAGAATTAAGCAAAACATAGCTATTAAATTTATTTTTTATATAGTTAATATATATCAACAATTAATAATATTAGGTGCTGGGGTAAGTGGGCCCCAGGCGGCCGCCCTAACCCAGGGCCGGCTCTGCATAAAGCAAATGGAAAGTTAGGAAATTAATATCTACAAATGGAAACAATACATCTTCTTGAACGTGATTATCCAAATACCTGTGAGAAACGTGAGCATATGTTATGCATTATATGTGAGTGACAATAATTGTATTGTACGAGATTGAATGGTTTTTCGCTTCTATCCATATTTGTGGGTTAGTTATCTGTTCGGAGTCTAGCACGCAGATCTAATTAAATGTGAATACCATGTTGTGATTTTTTTATTTTTTTTTTTCAAACGATAGAAATCTCGTTAGTTCAAATAAAGTTTACAACGCAAAACACACTGCGTGTGAATGAGATGACCAATCGAGTTGGCTTAAAACCGGGACAAACCGGAGGCATTATGCGAGTGACAACCAGAACACGAAGATCCCATTAAAATCAACCTAGACCAGGAAACAAAACACGGCTACCTAGACCATGTTGTGAATCTTTGGATTTAACATTAAAGAGGGGGGATTAAGCCAAATTTATCCAGACTTGGTCGGAAATTGAAGTCGTTCTCATGATGAACTTAACACAGAGCGAAACCAATAAAAGTAGTTATTAGTTATAATCCTTTGGGAGCATCAATTTTTTAAGTTTAAATCAAAACACACTCGTGTAAACATGTGAGTATGTATGATTCAAGCAGACAAAATTATGTTTTGATATCCAACTTTGTGCAAAGTCAGTAAGTCAACGCTCTCCCTAGCTTTGTTTCCCATCTTCGTTATCCATCCATCATACATGAGTCATGACCATAATAATTTAATACTAACAACCTTCAATCTCCTCGAAGAAAGAGCACAAAAACAAACAAGAAGAAGAAAATGGGGTTTTCTTCCACAAATCTATTACCACTTACATCATTTTTATTATTTATCACACTTTCTTGTCCAAGTAATTTCCGCCCCGCCCAAGCTCAGGCCTTCCCCTGCCGCCGCGCCGGCGCCACCTGCCACGCCCTCATCGACTACGTCTCCCCCAACGCCACCACCCTCTCCGCCGTCGCCGCCCTCTTCTCCGCCCCCGACCACCGTCCCCTCCTCGGCCCAAACAACCTCCCCCCCACCACTCCGCCTAACTTCCCCGTCGCCGCCCGCCAACCAATCATCATCCCTTTCCCCTGCTCCTGCGCCTCCAACGGCACGGGGACGTCCGCCGGCCGGCCCGTCTACACGGTGGTTCCCGGCGACGGGCTCTACCACATCGCGGCGGAGGTGTTCGCCGGCCTCGTGACTTTCCGGCAGATCGCGGCCGCCAACAACATCAGCGACCCGGACCGGATCTTGGTGGGCCAGGATCTGGTGATACCGCTGCCGTGCGGGTGCGATGACGTGGAGGGGCGGCGGGTGGTGCACTACGGCCACGTGGCGGCGCAGGGGAGCACGGTGGAGGGGATCGCCGCCCGCTACAACTCGTCGGCCGACACACTGCTGAGACTCAACGGGTTGAACAGCTCACGGGATCTCGTCGCCGGGACTGTTGTTGATGTTCCGCTTACACGTACGGACGGTCATAAGCTTATATAGTTCAATTCATCACTAATTGTTTAATTTTATTGGCCTAATTAGGAGGTGAAAAAAGGCAAGCATATTTATTGATCTGTGAGTGTTGATTTTGGGACAGCTTGTTCTTCGGTGGTGAACAGTAGCTCACCGGACTACCCTTTACTCGTTCCAAACGGCACCTATCAACTCACAGCAAACAACTGCATTCTCTGCAGGTGTAATGCAGCATTAAGTTCCATGTAAGTGAAAGCCTCCCAAATGTATATATGTGTTCTTTCTTTATCCATTTTCGTTTGTTCTTTTTTTTTTGTTTTATTACCTATTGATCACTTTTTGCTGCGGTCAGGTTACAATGCGAACCGAACTCGACTTGTACTGCCCCAATCCGTTGTGAGGGCTCGGGAGACTTGTTTCTTGGGAACACGACAACCTCAGGTTGCAATCGCACAGCATGCGCGTATGCCGGTTATAACAACCGAACCATTTTCACAAGGCTGGCTTCTGAATCAACTTGCCCCGGTATGTATAGTATAGTCCCTGCATATTCTACTCACAATTTCTACTTCAACATAAAGAATGGATCTTTGTGATATTTTTGTTGGGAACAGCCTCATCTGGAATGAGCTTGCAAGGTTGTAGGTGGACTGAGCTTCTCGTCGGCGTTCAAATCATCGCCTTTTGTTTACTTTTTCTCTAGTGAGATGATTTATAGCTATTTATGTAAGAAGCACTGGACTTTATTGATGTTGTCAGAAGCACCTTTCCACACCAATTTTCTGTTGTTTTTATTTTCTACTAGTCATTGTGTGTTTGTTCCCACCTTTGTACAATAAACAGATATGTTAAATCATGTATCCTTATTTTCCTTTCATTTTTCATGCCTGCAAATAGAAACCCACCAACAGGCAAAATTTTTTTGACTCTGCAATGCATCACTACTGACCAGGTGATACATTTTTTCTGATGAAAATAAAAAATTAACAAACATACCCAAATGGAATAGAATTTACTATTTCACATATGGGGTAAAATGTGATCTAAAAAATACTGCTCAGTTTTCCAAAATCATGGCAAAGTAGCACAAAAGGATACAACCAAGCAATTTCCTGCACAAGTGCACAGAGACTGATTATATGCTGCAACAAATACATAACCCCCATTTCTATAACTATGGACACACATGTTTTAAACAATAACATCTCTCAAGTTCAGTAAAGTCAAAATCATCTCAAAGTACTTTCCAGAGCAATAAAAGTCCGCCATCGGCAACCAGAGGTAAGAAAGAAGAAGAGTTGCTCTCGAACAACAAAAATGCAGCCGCAGCAATTGCAAAAGCACAAGCACGTTAAGTCTATTTCATTGGGCTTGCACTATGATTGCCTCCCAAACCCATTTTCTGGCCCAACAGCGCAAGCTGCTCGACAAACTCACCCCCCGTGAGAATCTCGGAAGTACCATAGATGACATGCTTGGGAGGCTGTTGGCGATGGACAAGCTCTTGTAAGCTCCCATACTCCACATAATTTCCACCACCAACCATGAACACAATAGCCTCTTTAAAAGGCCCTCTCATGTGGCTGCCCGAGCTCGACTTTGGCGCACGGGGATCGAAAATGAGGTACAAGTCAATTTCAGGATTAGGCTTCCCCTCCATTAGAGCATCGACTGTTCTAGTCAAAGCCAGCTGATGATCACTGGACAGTAAATTCTTCACTCCCGCAGTTACAGCACTAATTGACTGCCCGTAAAGTTTTTCAGCCCAATCGACAATATTGCTCCTGCTTGCAGAATTAGCCGACGCTAAGGACACGTTCAGTGCTTTTATCTTCTTCACATATTGGAAGGCACTGGTATCGACCTCAGATTCCCTCAGTGCAGTTTCCACAACTTCGATTTCTGAAGGCGGGATGCTCTCGGTCGAAATCAGGTACATGATGGCAAATCGTAATTTGTCCATCTTTGTCCCTTTGCCCTTAAGCACGCCAAGAAGCTCATTACGGTCGATCCCTCCTCTGATCATCATGTCGCTTTCCTTTTTCGCAAAAGAATCAAGCGATCTCTCCTTAATCTCACCCAACAGTGCAGTTGCGATGTTGGTGTGCTTGTCAATCACTTGTTTCCGCTCGGTCAATTCGGGTAGTGAATTCACCGCATTCATAAGATGCTTCGTGTTGCCAATCAAATCAGTCCCGTCAAACTCGGCCTCACCGCCACCTGTTCGCCTATTCACCTCCTCAACATCTCTTTTGTACTTGCTCAACTGCGTCTCAATCTCGACAGCAACTTCTGGAAACTCGAGTGACCCGTTTGCTGTCCAGAAAGGATCAGAGCTATCCAATTCAAATGATTTCATCCCACCTTTTTCTCCTTTCACGTTCAATCTATTCAACCGAAGGCCGAGTATATCATGAACGAGCGGTTTGTACCTGAAGTCGTGTTGAATGGCAACAGATAGCTCGAAATTCCGATCAAATAGGCACAATATTGGCCTCTGAAAAGTGCTGGTGAAGTTCCCCCCGTCGTTGAACAAATTGTTCTTCGCCAGCAAATGGTCCCGCAGTCTCTGGTCCAGCAAGGATGCCACCATCTCAGCTGGCCCTCCTCGAGGACACCTAATAATGGGCACAACTGCAAGGGTTGCAAGAACACAGAACAACCCTGCAACAATCTTTTCAATAATTTCCTCAATCTCCTTATCTCCAGCCGAAGGATCATTCAACTGAACATAACAGTTCTTGTTGGCAAGAGAAAAGAAGTTATCCTCCAGGGTCACAAACTCCAAATACTGATCATGCACCTTTGCAATCCTCTGAATTGAATCAGAATTAATTGTCCCTTTAACAAACNNNNCCTCAATAAGAGCAACAGCTGAAACTTACACATTGGATCTAACTCGGCAAATGAGATCACAAGCACAATTCTCAATCTTAACAACAAATATGAATAACCCACCCAAGATGTTTTCCAATCAATCCAATTCTAAAGCGATTGAAACAAAAATTAGCAAAAGCTGAAAACGAGGATTTGGGTAAACAGTACCAGTGGCGAGGTCCTCGAGGAGAGGCCTGGGAATCGATGATGAGAAATTGAGGTGGAAGGAGTCGTAGAGCGCTCGGGAGGCGTCGGAGATGACGCGATGCACATTGGCCGGGGTCGGCTGGAGGAAGTAGACGGCGGGGACGTCGTGCACGGGGTTCCGATCCTTGTCGAGGAGGAAATAGAGGGTGACGCCGTGCTTGCGGAGGTCCTTGACGTGGATCAAGGGCGACAGTATGTCCTGACAGAACCTGTCGTAGATCAGGATCTTGTAGACCTCCTCGTTGGCCGTGCCGGCATCGCCGCCCACCGCCTGGTTCAGGTTGAGCATCCGGACGATGCAGTCTGCAGATTCAGTTCAGAAATTACATCCACCATTACAAAAATCAATTTTTTTAAAAAATACAACCGCTGGGATCTGATTTACCGGTCTGCTTCTGGCGGAGATTTAGCGCCATCTCGGTGAGTTTTCGGAGCTTTGAGAGAGGGAGAAGATGAGAGATCTGACTGAGAGTTGTACGCCTTCCTAAAGAAGTTGCATCACTACCGCTCAGTTATTATAAGTCGTATGTATCTTAACAGGGCTGAACTTCTCGGGCTGGGTTTAGCAAGCCCAAATTAATATAAACTTTTATTTTCTTATATAGACTACTTTTTTTTGTTTTTGTTTTTTTAAGTAATAGTGTATCTTATGAAGATTAAATTCATTGATACACTTTGATAATTGAAAATTCACCATCTTTTTTCAAAGATTACTTTAAATTGATTCTATAATTTTCACATCACCTAATTTTATTTTCTACAATTTATATATATGCAACTATCTATATTTAATTTTCAATTATAAGAATAATCTATTTATCTCTGTCATACTAATTTTTACTAGTCACCGCCCCCTTTTACTATTTATCTCAACTGTTATTCACCGTTCCCCTTTTACTAGTCACCGTCCCCCTCCCCCCCCCTCCCCTCATTTACTCTTTCGGTGCTCGAATCGTTCGTTTGAAGTTCAGAAATTTAGAGAGATAGAAAATTTAGAGAGATAGACTCTGAAAAAGGGTTAAGGACAAAAGTAAAATGAGAGCGGTAAATAGTACCACCCTTTTAATATAACATTTTCATCTAACATTATTTCATATTTTTGAAATTTATGTTTATTTTAAAAGAAAATCTATATGATTTATTCAACAAAAATAAATATATACATACAAAAACCAAAATGCATTTTCCAGTAACCAATTTCAAATTCAATAAAATATGCAAAAAATAATATAACACAAAAATGGCGATTTTATTTATGTATGATCAAGGGTCGTTTTTTGAAGAACAGATTTTGGATTCTAGCTCGCAAGTGGCAAAAGCATCCCTAATATAAAGGGTCTCAATCCACTTTCTCTACTTTTACATTGAAAATGCTTACCAAAGCTGCTACCTTTTTGATCTTTCCATCATTTATATCTTTTGGTTGATTTTATGACTTGGAGAGGACCCATTGGCTTATGGTAGTGTTCATAAGGCTCGTTTGGCTGGAGAATCCCTTTCTTCAAGGCAAGTTTCACCTCCTTCTTTCATATAATAGTATGTTTCTTGTTAGTTTCTACTCTGTATTGTTATCTATTGTATGTTCTTTGGGACTTTGGATGGTAATTGGCTGATTTTTAGAAGGGAGACATTTCTTTTTGGTTTATGAGCAGAGTAAAGATTTTCAGGTTCTTTTTGTGTAGTTTGATGTGATAAACTATATTGAAAATTTTGAGCTTTATGAGCAGGACAGAGATTGAAGCTTGTACGTTATTCATCTTCTGTTTATGGTCGTATAAGTTAGCTATACGTCGGTTAACCTTACAGATTTAAAGTTGGATAATTTGCCACTTAATTTCCGGAGTAGTGTTCACGAAACGGAAAATATTACCCCAACTGTTAGATAAAGCTTCTGTGTTTTCTTTTCAGGATTGATAAAATCAATTCTACCTACATTTGGTGATGAAGAAAATGAACCGAGTGATTCATAACAGACTTGGAGTTATTTCATACGTTCATGGTTATTTGTCTTGTCATACACATTCATATCATTTTTTTTTTCACTACAAACTTGTCTTGTCATACACATTCATATCATTTTTTTTTTCACTACAAACTGTTTGTTTACCGTTTGAAACAAGGATCATGCCAACAGTTGTTTGCATAATGTGAGAATTCACACAATCCAGTTTTTGCAGCATTTATATTAACTGAAAACATCAATCTCAATGTGAGAATTCACTTAATGTTCCTCGGAAGAAACGGTAGATGCTCGTTCTTAGTCATGAGGTGCAAAAGTGAATTGGCTTTCCTCTGTGCTCTGTTGGTCCCTGTCTTGGTGATCTCCACTAAATGCTCATAAACACCATACTGCAGTGCCGCCAGCATACAAGAAGAGTTGTTGGAGCCCAACTCGAGAATAACTGCGGTGGCACACTCTTTGTTTTTGGGAGTCCCTTCCCTCACTATCCTCACCAGAGTCTGCACGAACGAAAGCCTCCCGATTTCATTCCTCCCATCAGGATGCGAAGCGATAAGCAGCAAAATCGAGAGGGCTTCATCCACCATATCCAGCGTCTTGTTCTCCAGCAGATGAAGCAACGGAGGTATTATCCCGGCCTTGATTGCTCTCCACCGATTCGTTTGGTTGAGCACTAAACTGAAAAGTGCAGTGGCCGCATCTTTCTTCCCTCTATCCGTCCCGGTTTGCAGTAGCCTGACAAGTGGCGGAATCCCATTGGAACAGCCCACCAAGACCTTGTTCTCGTCGAGAACCGAGAGACTGAAAATGGCGGCAGCCGAATTCTCCTTGGCCTCCTGCGTCCCTTTTCGTAGGACTTGAATAATAGCAGGAATAGCTCCTTCTCTGGCTATGAGCTTCTTGTTGGCCTCGTCGAGGGAGAGGTTTAGAAGAGCGGTGACAATGTGCTGCTGGGTTTCGGGATCTGAATACGAGAGGAGAGACACCAAAGGCGGGAGTCCTCCGGCACTGGCGATGAGGGCTCGACTGTCGGGAAACTCTTTGGAGAGCACGCGAATTCGTACAATGGCTTCCTTTTTCATGTCGGTGTCTGAAGAGTATAAGTTTTGGATGAGGCAAGATATTTCATCAGCGAGCGGTGACGAGGCGATGTGGGGGTCGTCGTAAATTTCTTTCTTGGGGAGCTCGTAATTGTTTTTCTCGCACCATTGCTGGATAAGGTTGCGCAGGGCGAAATTCGGAGCCACCGTGAGGTAATTCAGTTTCTGCCCGGTTTTCGGGCAAGTCCTGTGGCCGGAGTTGAGCCACTTCTGAATGCTCTCCCGTTCGTAAGTCTGGAACAATAAAACAAGTCCTGTGATTGATATATCTTTGCAACAGAATCTTTTCAGTATTGATTAGTTACCTGGCCGGTGGCTGTAATTACAGGATCGGACATGATCTCTAAGCTGATGGGGCAGAGGAACTCGTGAGGGATCAACAGAGAACGGCTCTTCTCCAAGCACTTGATGAGGGTTGGGTTGTCGAGCATGCTTTCATCGTCCATCCCAGCTACAAGTTTGAATTTTCGGAGCAGGTCTAACACACGTTGAACGGCACTTTTGCCCTTGGCCTTGACGAGTTTTCTGACAGCTGTAGTTTCGGCTTTGAGGTCGGCCGGTGTGTATAGATCGAGTTTCTTGGCGAGGCGCTCGATTATTGCATCATCCGCGCCACGCTCGTCGTTTCGGGAGAAAACGACCATCATGTCCATTGCCAGCTCCATGTCCTGTGTGTCTGTTCGCTTCTTGGCTCGGCTAAGCTGCGTGTGCATTAGCTCTACCTGGTGGATCATATGTTAGTCCTAGGTTATGTTTGGTAAAACTAGCTGCTAATAGGTGATAAGCTAGCTTATAGCTTATAAGTACTTTTCGAGCTTATCTGAAAAACTAGCTTATATGATAAAAATTAGCTGAAATAAAATTTCATTTGAAAAACTACCTAAAGAAGCTTATGAGATAAGTTCGAGCTTCGTCCTAACAAACGAAGCTTATATTTTTTTTCTTTTCTTTTTAATAAAGTAAAGAAGAGAAATATTTATTACTTGCTCTTTAACTTCTTCAGAGATGCCTAGCTCGTGGTAAGGCATTTTGTTCAGAGCCTCGTTTATCATATCGTAAACGCCGTGAAATCTGCTCATCACTGCCTCACTCTCCATGGCCTGAGACAGAGAGGAAAAGTATGCTCAAAAAACACTTGAAAAAAAAAAAAAGCAAAAACCAATGAAAAAAAAGTGATGAAATGAAGTTTTCTTACCAGAAAAATTTTGCTGTCAGAGTTGCAGGACTTGAGCAGCTTCTTAGAAGCCAAAAGTGATTTCTTGAGATGAAGCAGCTTGCTTAGATTCTCATCGGAAATGGCGCAAGGCTCGAGTTCTTTAATTTCTTCCATAAGAGGGGTCAGAAGCTTCAATCTTCTCACCAAATTGAGACACTCTTTCCTCTGAGTTTTCCGGAAAGTCGAGTAGGATCCGACTTTTTCGATAATCTCCAACATTTGATTCGCCACTTGAACTCCATCTTCTTCATCGCCACACGGAACAAAGCTCGTGTTTTGGTTCTTTTCGGCACGGCTTGCTTCTCCATGCTTGAGTATTTGCAACTCCATTTGAGAGATAGTGAATGTGTGGTTTTGAGGTAGCAATCTCTCTGTGTTTTTCAGTTTTCTCCTCTCTCTCATGAGCAAGAAAAGATAAATATGAGCAAGACAAAGTTTATTGGTAGGGACTAAATGATTTGGAGCTACAGAGCTAACAGAATACTGTTATTTTAGTGAAATGAGAGGAATAATCATTTTACTACAGAATTTCTGCCGTGAATGTGGTGATAACTGTCTGACTTGAGTGTGCTTGCTTTACTTTTAACTTTATCAAAATATTACTGTTTTAATTAATTTATTTTTTGGTTGCCTTTTTGTGATTTAGAAATTTAAGGATGTTTTTTGCCTTTTTTTTTTTATTTTATTTTTTTCTTTCTTCTGTGGGTGACGGTCGGTAAATTAAAGCAAGTTGGGCCACGCGGTTTTGGGTATATGGACCGTCCTTTCACATGTCCCGCACTCTCTTGTCCTAGTCTAATTT